>JAUIMM010003844.1:0-41572 GCA_031769625.1 Taudactylus pleione
GGTCTTCAACACATCCAGTGAAATTTTGAGCTGTCTGTGTTTGCTACAAGAGGAGATAACACAAAGTATGCGCCATTTGTTGGTTCCATTGCTTTCAATGCATTTGGCCTAAAACGAGCAATTGCTGTTTTCTCTTAAACGCAACATGGGAGAAAAACCATTTCACATCACATTTGTGGGTCTTGGTCTTCAACACATCCAGTGAAATTTTGAGCTGTCTGTGTTGCTACAAGAGGAGGATAACACAAAGTATGTGCTTTTGTTATTTCCATTGCTTTCCAATGCATTTTGGCCTAAAACGTGCAATTGCTGTTTTCTCTTAAACGCAACATGGGAGAATAACCATTTCACATCACATTTGTGGGTCTTGGTCTTCAACACATCAGTGAAATTTTGAGCTGTCTGTGTTTGCTACAAGAGGAGATAACACAAAGTATGCGCTTTTGTGGTTTCCATTGCTTTCAATGCATTTTGGCCTAAAACGAGCAATTGCTGTTTTCTCTTAAACGCAACATGGGAGAATAACCATTTCACATCGCATTTGTGGGTCTTGGTCTTCAACACATCCAGTGAAATTTTGAGCTGTCTGTGTTTGCTACAAGAGGAGATAACACAAAGTATGCACTTTTGTTGTTTCCATTGCTTTCAATGCATTTTGGCCTAAAACGTGCAATTGCTGTTTTCTCTTAAACGCAACATGGGAGAATAACCATTTCACATCACATTTGTGAGTCTTGGTCTTCAACACATCCAGTGAAATTTTGAGCTGTCTGTGTTTGCTACAAGAGGAGATAACACAATGTATGCGCTTTTGTGGTTTCCATTGCTTTCAATGCATTTTGGCCTAAAACGAGCAATTGCTGTTTTCTCTTAAACGCAACATGGGAGAATAACCATTTCACATCACATTTGTGGGTCTTGGTCTTCAACACATCCAGTGAAATTTTGAGCTGTCTGTGTTTGCTACAAGAGGAGATAACACAAAGTATGCGCTTTTGTGGTTTCCATTGCTTTCAATGCATTTTGGCCTAAAACGAGCAATTGCTGTTTTCTCTTAAACGCAACATGGGAGAATAACCATTTCACATCGCATTTGTGGGTCTTGGTCTTCAACACATCCAGTGAAATTTTGAGCTGTCTGTGTTTGCTACAAGAGGAGATAACACAAAGTATGCGCTTTTGTTGTTTCCATTGCTTTCAATGCATTTTGGCCTAAAACGTGCAATTGCTGTTTTCTCTTAACGCAACATGGGAGAATAACCATTTCACATCACATTTGTGGGTCTTGGTCTTCAACACATCCAGTGAAATTTTGAGCTGTCTGTGTTTGCTACAAGAGGAGATAACACAATGTATGCGCTTTTGTGGTTTCCATTGCTTTCAATGCATTTTGGCCTAAAACGAGCAATTGCTGTTTTCTCTTAAACGCAACATGGGAGAATAACCATTCACATCACATTTGTGGGTCTTGGTCTTCAACACATCCAGTGAAATTTTGAGCTGTCTGTGTTTGCTACAAGAGGAGATAACACAAAGTATGCGCTTTTGTGGTTTCCATTGCTTTCAATGCATTTTGGCCTAAAACGAGCAATTGCTGTTTTCTCTTAAACGCAACATGGAGAATAACCATTTCACATCACATTTGTGGGTCTTGGTCTTCACACATCCAGTGAAATTTTGAGCTGTCTGTGTTTGCTACAAGAGGAGATAACACAAAGTATGCGCTTTGTGGTTTCCATTGCTTTCAATGCATTTTGGCCTAAAACGAGCAATTGCTGTTTTCTCTTAAACGCAACATGGGAGAATAACCATTTCACATCACATTTGTGGGTCTTGGTCTTCAACACATCCAGTGAAATTTTGAGCTGTCTGTGTTTGCTACAAGAGGAGATAACACAAAGTATGCGCTTTTGTTATTTCCATTGCTTTCAATGCATTTTGGCCTAAAACGTGCAATTGAAGTTTTCTCTTAAACGCAACATGGGAGAATAACCATTTCACATCACATTTGTGGGTCTTGGTCTTCAACACATCCAGTGAAATTTTGAGCTGTCTGTGTTTGCTACAAGAGGAGATAACACAAAGTATGCGCTTTTGTTGTTTCCATTGCTTTCAATGCATTTTGGCCTAAAACGTGCAATTGCTGTTTTCTCTTAAACGCAACATGGGAGAATAACCATTTCACATCACATTTGTGGGTCTTGGTCTTCAACACATCCAGTGAAATTTTGAGCTGTCTGTGTTTGCTACAAGAGGAGATAACACAAAGTATGCGCATTTGTGGTTCCATTGCTTTCAATGCATTTTGGCCTAAAACGAGCAATTGCTGTTTTCTCTTAAACGCAACATGGGAGAAAAACCATTTCACATCACATTTGTGGGTCTTGGTCTTCAACACATCCAGTGAAATTTTGAGCTGTCTGTGTTTGCTACAAGAGGAGATAACACAAAGTATGCGCTTTTGTGGTTTCCATTGCTTTCAATGCATTTTGGCCTAAAACGAGCAATTGCTGTTTTCTCTTAAACGCAACATGGGAGAATAACCATTTCACATCGCATTTGTGGGTCTTGGTCTTCAACACATCCAGTGAAATTTTGAGCTGTCTGTGTTTGCTACAAGAGGAGATAACACAAAGTATGCGCTTTTGTTGTTTCCATTGCTTTCAATGCATTTTGGCCTAAAACGTGCAATTGCTGTTTTCTCTTAAACGCAACATGGGAGAATAACCATTTCACATCACATTTGTGAGTCTTGGTCTTCAACACATCCAGTGAAATTTTGAGCTGTCTGTGTTTGCTACAAGAGGAGATAACACAATGTATGCGCTTTTGTGGTTTCCATTGCTTTCAATGCATTTTGGCCTAAAACGAGCAATTGCTGTTTTCTCTTAAACGCAACATGGGAGAATAACCATTTCACATCACATTTGTGGGTCTTGGTCTTCAACACATCCAGTGAAATTTTGAGCTGTCTGTGTTTGCTACAAGAGGAGATAACACAAAGTATGCGCTTTTGTGGTTTCCATTGCTTTCAATGCATTTTGGCCTAAAACGAGCAATTGCTGTTTTCTCTTAAACGCAACATGGGAGAATAACCATTTCACATCACATTTGTGGGTCTTGGTCTTCAACACATCCAGTGAAATTTTGAGCTGTCTGTGTTTGCTACAAGAGGAGATAACACAAAGTATGCGCTTTTGTGGTTTCCATTGCTTTCAATGCATTTTGGCCTAAAACGAGCAATTGCTGTTTTCTCTTAAACGCAACATGGGAGAATAACCATTTCACATCACATTTGTGGGTCTTGGTCTTCAACACATCCAGTGAAATTTTGAGCTGTCTGTGTTTGCTACAAGAGGAGATAACACAAAGTATGCGCTTTTGTTATTTCCATTGCTTTCAATGCATTTTGGCCTAAAACGTGCAATTGCAGTTTTCTCTTAAACGCAACATGGGAGAATAACCATTTCACATCACATTTGTGGGTCTTGGTCTTCAACACAACCAGTGAAATTTGAGCTGTCTGTGTTTGCTACAAGAGGAGATAACACAAAGTATGCGCTTTTGTTGTTTCCATTGCTTTCAATGCATTTTGGCCTAAAACGTGCAATTGCTGTTTTCTCTTAAACGCAACATGGGAGAATAACCATTTCACATCACATTTGTGGGTCTTGGTCTTCAACACATCCAGTGAAATTTTGAGCTGTCTGTGTTTGCTACAAGAGGAGATAACACAAAGTATGCGCTTTTGTTGTTTCCATTGCTTTCAATGCATTTTGGCCTAAAACGTGCAATTGCTGTTTTCTCTTAAACGCAACATGGGAGAATAACCATTTCACATCACATTTGTGGGTCTTGGTCTTCAACACATCCAGTGAAATTTTGAGCTGTCTGTGTTTGCTACAAGAGGAGATAACACAAAGTATGCGCTTTTGTGGTTTCCATTGCTTTCAATGCATTTTGGCCTAAAACGAGCAATTGCTGTTTTCTCTTAAACGCAACATGGGAGAATAACCATTTCACATCACATTTGTGGGTCTTGGTCTTCAACACATCCAGTGAAATTTTGAGCTGTCTGTGTTTGCTACAAGAGGAGATAACACAAAGTATGCGCTTTTGTGGTTTCCATTGCTTTCAATGCATTTTGGCCTAAAACGTGCAATTGCTGTTTTCTCTTAAACGCAACATGGGAGAATAACCATTTCACATCACATTTGTGGGTCTTGGTCTTCAACACATCCAGTGAAATTTTGAGCTGTCTGTGTTTGCTACAAGAGGAGATAACACAAAGTATGCGCTTTTGTGGTTTCCATTGCTTTCAATGCATTTTGGCCTAAAACGAGCAATTGCTGTTTTCTCTTAAACGCAACATGGGAGAATAACCATTTCACATCACATTTGTGGGTCTTGGTCTTCAACACATCCAGTGAAATTTTGAGCTGTCTGTGTTTGCTACAAGAGGAGATAACACAAAGTATGCGCTTTTGTTATTTCCATTGCTTTCAATGCATTTTGGCCTAAAACGTGCAACTGCAGTTTTCTTAAACGCAACATGGGAGAATAACCATTTCACATCACATTTGTGGGTCTTGGTCTTCAACACATCCAGTGAAATTTTGAGCTGTCTGTGTTTGCTACAAGAGGAGATAACACAAAGTATGCGCTTTTGTTGTTTCCATTGCTTTCAATGGATTTTGGCCTAAAACGTGCAATTGCTGTTTTCTCTTAAACGCAACATGGGAGAATAACCATTTCACATCACATTTGTGGGTCTTGGTCTTCAACACATCCAGTGAAATTTTGAGCTGTCTGTGTTTGCTACAAGAGGAGATAACACAAAGTATGCGCTTTTGTTGTTTCCATTGCTTTCAATGCATTTTGGCCTAAAACGAGCAATTGCTGTTTTCTCTTAAACGCAACATGGGAGAAAAACCATTTCACATCACATTTGTGGGTCTTGGTCTTCAACACATCCAGTGAAATTTTGAGCTGTCTGTGTTGCTACAAGAGGAGATAACACAAAGTATGTGCTTTTGTTATTTCCATTGCTTTCAATGCATTTTGGCCTAAAACGTGCAATTGCTGTTTTCTCTTAAACGCAACATGGGAGAATAACCATTTCACATCACATTTGTGGGTCTTGGTCTTCAACACATCCAGTGAAATTTTGAGCTGTCTGTGTTTGCTACAAGAGGAGATAACACAAAGTATGCGCTTTTGTGGTTTCCATTGCTTTCAATGCATTTTGGCCTAAAACGAGCAATTGCTGTTTTCTCTTAAACGCAACATGGGAGAATAACCATTTCACATCACATTTGTGGGTCTTGGTCTTCAACACATCTCGTGAAATTTTGAGCTGTCTGTGTTTGCTACAAGAGGAGATAACACAAAGTATGCGCTTTTGTTATTTCCATTGCTTTCAATGCATTTTGGCCTAAAACGTGCAATTGCAGTTTTCTCTTAAACACAACATGAGAGAAAAACCATTTCACATCACATTTGTGGGTCTTGGTCTTCAACACATCCAGTGAAATTTTGAGCTGTCTGTGTTTGCTACAAGAGGAGATAACACAAAGTATGCGCTTTTGTGGTTTCCATTGCTTTCAATGCATTTTGGCCTAAAACGAGCAATTGCTGTTTTCTCTTAAACGCAACATGGGAGAATAGCCATTTCACATCGCATTTGTGGGTCTTGGTCTTCAACACATCCAGTGAAATTTTGAGCTGTCTGTGTTTGCTACAAGAGGAGATAACACAAAGTATGCGCTTTTGTTATTTCCATTGCTTTCAATGCATTTTGGCCTAAAACGTGCAATTGCTGTTTTCTCTTAAACGCAACATGGGAGAATAACCATTTCACATCACATTTGTGGGTCTTGGTCTTCAACACATCCAGTGAAATTTTGAGCTGTCTGTGTTTGCTACAAGAGGAGATAACACAAAGTATGCGCTTTTGTGGTTTCCATTGCTTTCAATGCATTTTGGCCTAAAACGAGCAATTGCTGTTTTCTCTTAAACGCAACATGGGAGAATAACCATTTCACATCACATTTGTGGGTCTTGGTCTTCAACACATCCAGTGAAATTTTGAGCTGTCTGTGTTTGCTACAAGAGGAGATAACACAAAGTATGCGCTTTTGTTATTTCCATTGCTTTCAATGCATTTTGGCCTAAAACGTGCAATTGCAGTTTTCTCTTAAACGCAACATGGGAGAATAACCATTTCACATCACATTTGTGGGTCTTGGTCTTCAACACAACCAGTGAAATTTTGAGCTGTCTGTGTTTGCTACAAGAGGAGATAACACAAAGTATGCGCTTTTGTTGTTTCCATTGCTTTCAATGCATTTTGGCCTAAAACGTGCAATTGCTGTTTTCTCTTAAACGCAACATGGGAGAATAACCATTTCACATCACATTTGTGGGTCTTGGTCTTCAACACATCCAGTGAAATTTTGAGCTGTCTGTGTTTGCTACAAGAGGAGATAACACAAAGTATGCGCTTTTGTTGTTCCATTGCTTTCAATGCATTTTGGCCTAAAACGTGCAATTGCTGTTTTCTCTTAAACGCAACATGGGAGAATAACCATTTCACATCACATTTGTGGGTCTTGGTCTTCAACACATCCAGTGAAATTTTGAGCTGTCTGTGTTTGCTACAAGAGGAGATAACACAAAGTATGCGCTTTTGTGGTTTCCATTGCTTTCAATGCATTTTGGCCTAAAACGAGCAATTGCTGTTTTCTCTTAAACGCAACATGGGAGAATAACCATTTCACATCACATTTGTGGGTCTTGGTCTTCAACACATCCAGTGAAATTTTGAGCTGTCTGTGTTTGCTACAAGAGGAGATAACACAAAGTATGCGCTTTTGTGGTTTCCATTGCTTTCAATGCATTTTGGCCTAAAACGTGCAATTGCTGTTTTCTCTTAAACGCAACATGGGAGAATAACCATTTCACATCACATTTGTGGGTCTTGGTCTTCAACACATCCAGTGAAATTTTGAGCTGTCTGTGTTTGCTACAAGAGGAGATAACACAAAGTATGCGCTTTTGTGGTTTCCATTGCTTTCAATGCATTTTGGCCTAAAACGAGCAATTGCTGTTTTCTCTTAAACGCAACATGGGAGAATAACCATTTCACATCACATTTGTGGGTCTTGGTCTTCAACACATCCAGTGAAATTTTGAGCTGTCTGTGTTTGCTACAAGAGGAGATAACACAAAGTATGCGCTTTTGTTATTTCCATTGCTTTCAATGCATTTTGGCCTAAAACGTGCAACTGCAGTTTTTCTTAAACGCAACATGGGAGAATAACCATTTCACATCACATTTGTGGGTCTTGGTCTTCAACACATCCAGTGAAATTTTGAGCTGTCTGTGTTTGCTACAAGAGGAGATAACACAAAGTATGCGCTTTTGTTGTTTCCATTGCTTTCAATGGATTTTGGCCTAAAACGTGCAATTGCTGTTTTCTCTTAAACGCAACATGGGAGAATAACCATTTCACATCACATTTGTGGGTCTTGGTCTTCAACACATCCAGTGAAATTTTGAGCTGTCTGTGTTTGCTACAAGAGGAGATAACACAAAGTATGCGCTTTTGTTGTTTCCATTGCTTTCAATGCATTTTGGCCTAAAACGAGCAATTGCTGTTTTCTCTTAAACGCAACATGGGAGAAAAACCATTTCACATCACATTTGTGGGTCTTGGTCTTCAACACATCCAGTGAAATTTTGAGCTGTCTGTGTTGCTACAAGAGGAGATAACACAAAGTATGTGCTTTTGTTATTTCCATTGCTTTCAATGCATTTTGGCCTAAAACGTGCAATTGCTGTTTTCTCTTAAACGCAACATGGGAGAATAACCATTTCACATCACATTTGTGGGTCTTGGTCTTCAACACATCCAGTGAAATTTTGAGCTGTCTGTGTTTGCTACAAGAGGAGATAACACAAAGTATGCGCTTTTGTGGTTTCCATTGCTTTCAATGCATTTTGGCCTAAAACGAGCAATTGCTGTTTTTCTCTTAAACGCAACATGGGAGAATAACCATTTCACATCACATTTGTGGGTCTTGGTCTTCAACACATCTCGTGAATTTTGAGCTGTCTGTGTTTGCTACAAGAGGAGATAACACAAAGTATGCGCTTTTGTTATTTCCATTGCTTTCAATGCATTTTGGCCTAAAACGTGCAATTGCAGTTTTCTCTTAAACACAACATGAGAGAAAAACCATTTCACATCACATTTGTGGGTCTTGGTCTTCAACACATCCAGTGAAATTTTGAGCTGTCTGTGTTTGCTACAAGAGGAGATAACACAAAGTATGCGCTTTTGTGGTTTCCATTGCTTTCAATGCATTTTGGCCTAAAACGAGCAATTGCTGTTTTCTCTTAAACGCAACATGGGAGAATAGCCATTTCACATCGCATTTGTGGGTCTTGGTCTTCAACACATCCAGTGAAATTTTGAGCTGTCTGTGTTTGCTACAAGAGGAGATAACACAAAGTATGCGCTTTTGTTATTTCCATTGCTTTCAATGCATTTTGGCCTAAAACGTGCAATTGCTGTTTTCTCTTAAACGCAACATGGGAGAATAACCATTTCACATCACATTTGTGGGTCTTGGTCTTCAACACATCCAGTGAAATTTTGAGCTGTCTGTGTTTGCTACAAGAGGAGATAACACAAAGTATGCGCTTTTGTGGTTTCCATTGCTTTCAATGCATTTTGGCCTAAAACGAGCAATTGCTGTTTTCTCTTAAACGCAACATGGGAGAATAACCATTTCACATCGCATTTGTGGGTCTTGGTCTTCAACACATCCAGTGAAATTTTGAGCTGTCTGTGTTTGCTACAAGAGGAGATAACACAAAGTATGTGCTTTTGTGGTTTCCATTGCTTTCAATGCATTTTGGCCTAAAACGAGCAATTGCTGTTTTCTCTTAAACACAACATGGGAGAAAAACCATTTCACATCACATTTGTGGGTCTTGGTCTTCAACACATCCAGTGAAATTTTGAGCTGTCTGTGTTTGCTACAAGAGGAGATAACACAAAGTATGCGCTTTTGTGGTTTCCATTGCTTTCAATGCATTTTGGCCTAAAACGAGCAATTGCTGTTTTCTCTTAAACGCAACATGGGAGAATAACCATTTCACATCACATTTGTGGGTCTTGGTCTTCAACACATCCAGTGAAATTTTGAGCTGTCTGTGTTTGCTACAAGAGGAGATAACACAAAGTATGCGCTTTTGTTGTTTCCATTGCTTTCAATGCATTTTGGCCTAAAACGAGCAATTGCTGTTTTCTCTTAAACGCAACATGGGAGAATAACCATTTCACATCACATTTGTGGGTCTTGGTCTTCAACACATCCAGTGAAATTTTGAGCTGTCTGTGTTTGCTACAAGAGGAGATAACACAAAGTATGCGCTTTTGTTGTTTCCATTGCTTTCAATGCATTTTGGCCTAAAACGTGCAATTGCTGTTTTCTCTTAAACGCAACATGGGAGAATAACCATTTCACATCACATTTGTGGGTCTTGGTCTTCAACACATCCAGTGAAATTTTGAGCTGTCTGTGTTTGCTACAAGAGGAGATAACACAAAGTATGCGCTTTTGTTGTTTCCATTGCTTTCAATGCATTTTGGCCTAAAACGTGCAATTGCTGTTTTCTCTTAAACGCAACATGGGAGAATAACCATTTCACATCACATTTGTGGGTCTTGGTCTTCAACACATCCAGTGAAATTTTGAGCTGTCTGTGTTTGCTACAAGAGGAGATAACACAAAGTATGCGCTTTTGTGGTTTCCATTGCTTTCAATGCATTTTGGCCTAAAACGAGCAATTGCTGTTTTCTCTTAAACGCAACATGGGAGAATAACCATTTCACATCACATTTGTGGGTCTTGGTCTTCAACACATCCAGTGAAATTTTGAGCTGTCTGTGTTTGCTACAAGAGGAGATAACACAAAGTATGCGCTTTTGTGGTTTCCATTGCTTTCAATGCATTTTGGCCTAAAACGTGCAATTGCTGTTTTCTCTTAAACGCAACATGGGAGAATAACCATTTCACATCACATTTGTGGGTCTTGGTCTTCAACACATCCAGTGAAATTTTGAGCTGTCTGTGTTTGCTACAAGAGGAGATAACACAAAGTATGCGCTTTTGTGGTTTCCATTGCTTTCAATGCATTTTGGCCTAAAACGAGCAATTGCTGTTTTCTCTTAAACGCAACATGGGAGAATAACCATTTCACATCACATTTGTGGGTCTTGGTCTTCAACACATCCAGTGAAATTTTGAGCTGTCTGTGTTTGCTACAAGAGGAGATAACACAAAGTATGCGCTTTTGTTATTTCCATTGCTTTCAATGCATTTTGGCCTAAAACGTGCAACTGCAGTTTTCTCTTAAACGCAACATGGGAGAATAACCATTTCACATCACATTTGTGGGTCTTGGTCTTCAACACATCCAGTGAAATTTTGAGCTGTCTGTGTTTGCTACAAGAGGAGATAACACAAAGTATGCGCTTTTGTTGTTTCCATTGCTTTCAATGCATTTTGGCCTAAAACGTGCAATTGCTGTTTTCTCTTAAACGCAACATGGGAGAATAACCATTTCACATCACATTTGTGGGTCTTGGTCTTCAACACATCCAGTGAAATTTTGAGCTGTCTGTGTTTGCTACAAGAGGAGATAACACAAAGTATGCACTTTTGTTGTTTCCATTGCTTTCAATGCATTTTGGCCTAAAACGAGCAATTGCTGTTTTCTCTTAAACGCAACATGGGAGAAAAACCATTTCACATCACATTTGTGGGTCTTGGTCTTCAACACATCCAGTGAAATTTTGAGCTGTCTGTGTTGCTACAAGAGGAGATAACACAAAGTATGTGCTTTTGTTATTTCCATTGCTTTCAATGCATTTTGGCCTAAAACGTGCAATTGCTGTTTTCTCTTAAACGCAACATGGGAGAATAACCATTTCACATCACATTTGTGGGTCTTGGTCTTCAACACATCCAGTGAAATTTTGAGCTGTCTGTGTTTGCTACAAGAGGAGATAACACAAAGTATGCGCTTTTGTGGTATCCATTGCTTTCAATGCATTTTGGCCTAAAACGTGCAATTGATGTTTTCTCTTAAACGCAACATGGGAGAATAACCATTTCAAATCACATTTGTGGGTCTTGGTCTTCAACACATCCAGTGAAATTTTGAGCTGTCTGTGTTTGCTACAAGAGGAGATAACACAAAGTATGCGCTTTTGTTATTTCGATTGCTTTCAATGCATTTTGGCCTAAAACGTGCAATTGCAGTTTTCTCTTAAACACAACATGAGAGAAAAACCATTTCACATCACATTTGTGGGTCTTGGTCTTCAACACATCCAGTGAAATTTTGAGCTGTCTGTGTTTGCTACAAGAGGAGATAACACAAAGTATGCGCTTTTGTGGTTTCCATTGCTTTCAATGCATTTTGGCCTAAAACAAGCAATTGCTGTTTTCTCTTAAACGCAACATGGGAGAATAACCATTTCACATCACATTTGTGGGTCTTGGTCTTCAACACATCCAGTGAAATTTTGAGCTGTCTGTGTTTGCTACAAGAGGAGATAACACAAAGTATGCGCTTTTGTTGTTTCCATTGCTTTCAATGCATTTTGGCCTAAAACGTGCAATTGCTGTTTTCTCTTAAACACAACATGGGAGAATAACCATTTCACATCACATTTGTGGGTCTTGGTCTTCAACACATCCAGTGAAATTTTGAGCTGTCTGTGTTTGCTACAAGAGGAGATAACACAATGTATGCGCTTTTGTGGTTTCCATTGCTTTCAATGCATTTTGGCCTAAAACGAGCAATTGCTGTTTTCTCTTAAACGCAACATGGGAGAATAACCATTTCACATCACATTTGTGGGTCTTGGTCTTCAACACATCCAGTGAAATTTTGAGCTGTCTGTGTTTGCTACAAGAGGAGATAACACAAAGTATGCGCTTTTGTTGTTTCCATTGCTTTCAATGCATTTTGGCCTAAAACGTGCAATTGCTGTTTTCTCTTAAACGCAACATGGGAGAATAACCATTTCACATCACATTTGTGGGTCTTGGTCTTCAACACATCCAGTGAAATTTTGAGCTGTCTGTGTTTGCTACAAGAGGAGATAACACAATGTATGCGCTTTTGTGGTTTCCATTGCTTTCAATGCATTTTGGCCTAAAACGAGTAATTGCTGTTTTCTCTTAAACGCAACATGGGAGAATAACCATTTCACATCACATTTGTGGGTCTTGGTCTTCAACACATCCAGTGAAATTTTGAGCTGTCTGTGTTTGCTACAAGAGGAGATAACACAAAGTATGCGCTTTTGTTGTTTCCATTGCTTTCAATGCATTTTGGCCTAAAACGAGCAATTGCTGTTTTCTCTTAAACGCAACATGGGAGAATAACCATTTCACATCACATTTGTGGGTCTTGGTCTTCAACACATCCAGTGAAATTTTGAGCTGTCTGTGTTTGCTACAAGAGGAGATAACGCAAAGTATGTGCTTTTGTGGTTTCCATTGCTTTCAATGCATTTTGCCCTAAAACGAGCAATTGCTGTTTTCTCTTAAACGCAACATGGGAGAATAACCATTTCACATCACATTTGTGGGACTTGGTCTTCAACACATCCAGTGAAATTTTGAGCTGTCTGTGTTTGCTACAAGAGGAGATAACACAAAGTATGCGCTTTTGTTATTTCCATTGCTTTCAATGCATTTTGGCCTAAAACGTGCAATTGCAGTTTTCTCTTAAACGCAACATGGGAGAATAACCATTTCACATCACATTTGTGGGACTTGGTCTTCAACACATCCAGTGAAATTTTGAGCTGTCTGTGTTTGCTACAAGAGGAGATAACACAAAGTATGCGCTTTTGTTGTTTCCATTGCTTTCAATGCATTTTGGCCTAAAACGAGCAATTGCTGTTTTCTCTTAAACACAACATGGGAGAAAAACCATTTCACATCACATTTGTGGGTCTTGGTCTTCAACACATCCAGTGAAATTTTGAGCTGTCTGTGTTTGCTACAAGAGGAGATAACACAAAGTATGTGCTTTTGTGGTTTCCATTGCTTTCAATGCATTTTGGCCTAAAACGAGCAATTGCTGTTTTCTCTTAAACGCAACATGGGAGAATAACCATTTCACATCACATTTGTGGGTCTTGGTCTTCAACACATCTCGTGAAATTTTGAGCTGTCTGTGTTTGCTACAAGAGGAGATAACACAAAGTATGCACTTTTGTTATTTCCATTGCTTTCAATGCATTTTGGCCTAAAACGTGCAATTGCAGTTTTCTCTTAAACACAACATGAGAGAAAAACCATTTCACATCACATTTGTGGGTCTTGGTCTTCAACACATCCAGTGAAATTTTGAGCTGTCTGTGTTTGCTACAAGAGGAGATAACACAAAGTATGCGCTTTTGTTGTTTCCATTGCTTTCAATGCATTTTGGCCTAAAACGTGCAATTGCTGTTTTCTCTTAAACGCAACATGGGAGAATAACCATTTCACATCACATTTGTGGGTCTTGGTCTTCAACACATCCAGTGAAATTTTGAGCTGTCTGTGTTTGCTACAAGAGGAGATAACACAGTGTATGCGCTTTTGTGGTTTCCATTGCTTTCAATGCATTTTGGCATAAAACGAGCAATTGCTGTTTTCTCTTAAACGCAACATGGGAGAATAACCATTTCACATCACATTTGTGGGTCTTGGTCTTCAACACATCCAGTGAAATTTTGAGCTGTCTGTGTTTGCTACAAGAGGAGATAACACAAAGTATGCACTTTTGTTGTTTCCATTGCTTTCAATGCATTTTGGCCTAAAACGAGCAATTGCTGTTTTCTCTTAAACACAACATGGGAGAATAACCATTTCACATCACATTTGTGGGTCTTGGTCTTCAACACATCCAGTGAAATTTTGAGCTGTCTGTGTTTGCTACAAGAGGAGATAACACAAAGTATGCGCTTTTGTGGTTTCCATTGCTTTCAATGCATTTTGGCCTAAAACGAGCAATTGCTGTTTTCTCTTAAACGCAACATGGGAGAATAACCATTTCACATCACATTTGTGGGTCTTGGTCTTCAACACATCCAGTGAAATTTTGAGCTGTCTGTGTTTGCTACAAGAGGAGATAACACAAAGTATGCGCTTTTGTTATTTCCATTGCTTTCAATGCATTTTGGCCTAAAACGTGCAATTGCAGTTTTCTCTTAAACGCAACATGGGAGAATAACCATTTCACATCACATTTGTGGGTCTTGGTCTTCAACACATCCAGTGAAATTTTGAGCTGTCTGTGTTTGCTACAAGAGGAGATAACACAAAGTATGCGCTTTTGTGGTTTCCATTGCTTTCAATGCATTTTGGCCTAAAACGAGCAATTGCTGTTTTCTCTTAAACACAACATGGGAGAAAAACCATTTCACATCACATTTGTGGGTCTTGGTCTTCAACACATCCAGTGAAATTTTGAGCTGTCTGTGTTTGCTACAAGAGGAGATAACACAAAGTATGCGCTTTTGTGGTTTCCATTGCTTTCAATGCATTTTGGCCTAAAACGAGCAATTGCTGTTTTCTCTTAAACGCAACATGGGAGAATAACCATTTCACATCACATTTGTGGGTCTTGGTCTTCAACACATCTCGTGAAATTTTGAGCTGTCTGTGTTTGCTACAAGAGGAGATAACACAAAGTATGCGCTTTTGTTATTTCGATTGCTTTCAATGCATTTTGGCCTAAAACGAGCAATTGCTGTTTTCTCTTAAACGCAACATGGGAGAATAACCATTTCACATCACATTTGTGGGTCTTGGTCTTCAACACATCCAGTGAAATTTTGAGCTGTCTGTGTTTGCTACAAGAGGAGATAACACAAAGTATGCGCTTTTGTTGTTTCCATTGCTTTCAATGCATTTTGGCCTAAAACGTGCAATTGCTGTTTTCTCTTAAACACAACATGGGAGAATAACCATTTCACATCACATTTGTGGGTCTTGGTCTTCAACACATCCAGTGAAATTTTGAGCTGTCTGTGTTTGCTACAAGAGGAGATAACACAAAGTATGCGCTTTTGTTGTTTCCATTGCTTTCAATGCATTTTGGCCTAAAACGAGCAATTGCTGTTTTCTCTTAAACACAACATGGGAGAAAAACCATTTCACATCACATTTGTGGGTCTTGGTCTTCAACACATCCAGTGAAATTTTGAGCTGTCTGTGTTTGCTACAAGAGGAGATAACACAAAGTATGTGCTTTTGTGGTTTCCATTGCTTTCAATGCATTTTGGCCTAAAACGAGCAATTGCTGTTTTCTCTTAAACGCAACATGGGAGAATAACCATTTCACATCACATTTGTGGGTCTTGGTCTTCAACACATCTCGTGAAATTTTGAGCTGTCTGTGTTTGCTACAAGAGGAGATAACACAAAGTATGCACTTTTGTTATTTCCATTGCTTTCAATGCATTTTGGCCTAAAACGTGCAATTGCAGTTTTCTCTTAAACACAACATGAGAGAAAAACCATTTCACATCACATTTGTGGGTCTTGGTCTTCAACACATCCAGTGAAATTTTGAGCTGTCTGTGTTTGCTACAAGAGGAGATAACACAAAGTATGCGCTTTTGTTGTTTCCATTGCTTTCAATGCATTTTGGCCTAAAACGTGCAATTGCTGTTTTCTCTTAAACGCAACATGGGAGAATAACCATTTCACATCACATTTGTGGGTCTTGGTCTTCAACACATCCAGTGAAATTTTGAGCTGTCTGTGTTTGCTACAAGAGGAGATAACACAGTGTATGCGCTTTTGTGGTTTCCATTGCTTTCAATGCATTTTGGCATAAAACGAGCAATTGCTGTTTTCTCTTAAACGCAACATGGGAGAATAACCATTTCACATCACATTTGTGGGTCTTGGTCTTCAACACATCCAGTGAAATTTTGAGCTGTCTGTGTTTGCTACAAGAGGAGATAACACAAAGTATGCACTTTTGTTGTTTCCATTGCTTTCAATGCATTTTGGCCTAAAACGAGCAATTGCTGTTTTCTCTTAAACACAACATGGGAGAATAACCATTTCACATCACATTTGTGGGTCTTGGTCTTCAACACATCCAGTGAAATTTTGAGCTGTCTGTGTTTGCTACAAGAGGAGATAACACAAAGTATGCGCTTTTGTGGTTTCCATTGCTTTCAATGCATTTTGGCCTAAAACGAGCAATTGCTGTTTTCTCTTAAACGCAACATGGGAGAATAACCATTTCACATCACATTTGTGGGTCTTGGTCTTCAACACATCCAGTGAAATTTTGAGCTGTCTGTGTTTGCTACAAGAGGAGATAACACAAAGTATGCGCTTTTGTTATTTCCATTGCTTTCAATGCATTTTGGCCTAAAACGTGCAATTGCAGTTTTCTCTTAAACGCAACATGGGAGAATAACCATTTCACATCACATTTGTGGGTCTTGGTCTTCAACACATCCAGTGAAATTTTGAGCTGTCTGTGTTTGCTACAAGAGGAGATAACACAAAGTATGCGCTTTTGTGGTTTCCATTGCTTTCAATGCATTTTGGCCTAAAACGAGCAATTGCTGTTTTCTCTTAAACACAACATGGGAGAAAAACCATTTCACATCACATTTGTGGGTCTTGGTCTTCAACACATCCAGTGAAATTTTGAGCTGTCTGTGTTTGCTACAAGAGGAGATAACACAAAGTATGCGCTTTTGTGGTTTCCATTGCTTTCAATGCATTTTGGCCTAAAACGAGCAATTGCTGTTTTCTCTTAAACGCAACATGGGAGAATAACCATTTCACATCACATTTGTGGGTCTTGGTCTTCAACACATCTCGTGAAATTTTGAGCTGTCTGTGTTTGCTACAAGAGGAGATAACACAAAGTATGCGCTTTTGTTATTTCGATTGCTTTCAATGCATTTTGGCCTAAAACGAGCAATTGCTGTTTTCTCTTAAACGCAACATGGGAGAATAACCATTTCACATCACATTTGTGGGTCTTGGTCTTCAACACATCCAGTGAAATTTTGAGCTGTCTGTGTTTGCTACAAGAGGAGATAACACAAAGTATGCACTTTTGTTGTTTCCATTGCTTTCAATGCATTTTGGCCTAAAACGAGCAATTGCTGTTTTCTCTTAAACACAACATGGGAGAATAACCATTTCACATCACATTTGTGGGTCTTGGTCTTCAACACATCCAGTGAAATTTTGAGCTGTCTGTGTTTGCTACAAGAGGAGATAACACAAAGTATGCGCTTTTGTTGTTTCCATTGCTTTCAATGCATTTTGGCCTAAAACGAGCAATTGCTGTTTTCTCTTAAACACAACATGGGAGAAAAACCATTTCACATCACATTTGTGGGTCTTGGTCTTCAACACATCCAGTGAAATTTTGAGCTGTCTGTGTTTGCTACAAGAGGAGATAACACAAAGTATGTGCTTTTGTGGTTTCCATTGCTTTCAATGCATTTTGGCCTAAAACGAGCAATTGCTGTTTTCTCTTAAACGCAACATGGGAGAATAACCATTTCACATCACATTTGTGGGTCTTGGTCTTCAACACATCTCGTGAAATTTTGAGCTGTCTGTGTTTGCTACAAGAGGAGATAACACAAAGTATGCACTTTTGTTATTTCCATTGCTTTCAATGCATTTTGGCCTAAAACGTGCAATTGCAGTTTTCTCTTAAACACAACATGAGAGAAAAACCATTTCACATCACATTTGTGGGTCTTGGTCTTCAACACATCCAGTGAAATTTTGAGCTGTCTGTGTTTGCTACAAGAGGAGATAACACAAAGTATGCGCTTTTGTTGTTTCCATTGCTTTCAATGCATTTTGGCCTAAAACGTGCAATTGCTGTTTTCTCTTAAACGCAACATGGGAGAATAACCATTTCACATCACATTTGTGGGTCTTGGTCTTCAACACATCCAGTGAAATTTTGAGCTGTCTGTGTTTGCTACAAGAGGAGATAACACAGTGTATGCGCTTTTGTGGTTTCCATTGCTTTCAATGCATTTTGGCATAAAACGAGCAATTGCTGTTTTCTCTTAAACGCAACATGGGAGAATAACCATTTCACATCACATTTGTGGGTCTTGGTCTTCAACACATCCAGTGAAATTTTGAGCTGTCTGTGTTTGCTACAAGAGGAGATAACACAAAGTATGCACTTTTGTTGTTTCCATTGCTTTCAATGCATTTTGGCCTAAAACGAGCAATTGCTGTTTTCTCTTAAACACAACATGGGAGAATAACCATTTCACATCACATTTGTGGGTCTTGGTCTTCAACACATCCAGTGAAATTTTGAGCTGTCTGTGTTTGCTACAAGAGGAGATAACACAAAGTATGCGCTTTTGTGGTTTCCATTGCTTTCAATGCATTTTGGCCTAAAACGAGCAATTGCTGTTTTCTCTTAAACGCAACATGGGAGAATAACCATTTCACATCACATTTGTGGGTCTTGGTCTTCAACACATCCAGTGAAATTTTGAGCTGTCTGTGTTTGCTACAAGAGGAGATAACACAAAGTATGCGCTTTTGTTATTTCCATTGCTTTCAATGCATTTTGGCCTAAAACGTGCAATTGCAGTTTTCTCTTAAACGCAACATGGGAGAATAACCATTTCACATCACATTTGTGGGTCTTGGTCTTCAACACATCCAGTGAAATTTTGAGCTGTCTGTGTTTGCTACAAGAGGAGATAACACAAAGTATGCGCTTTTGTGGTTTCCATTGCTTTCAATGCATTTTGGCCTAAAACGAGCAATTGCTGTTTTCTCTTAAACACAACATGGGAGAAAAACCATTTCACATCACATTTGTGGGTCTTGGTCTTCAACACATCCAGTGAAATTTTGAGCTGTCTGTGTTTGCTACAAGAGGAGATAACACAAAGTATGCGCTTTTGTGGTTTCCATTGCTTTCAATGCATTTTGGCCTAAAACGAGCAATTGCTGTTTTCTCTTAAACGCAACATGGGAGAATAACCATTTCACATCACATTTGTGGGTCTTGGTCTTCAACACATCTCGTGAAATTTTGAGCTGTCTGTGTTTGCTACAAGAGGAGATAACACAAAGTATGCGCTTTTGTTATTTCGATTGCTTTCAATGCATTTTGGCCTAAAACGAGCAATTGCTGTTTTCTCTTAAACGCAACATGGGAGAATAACCATTTCACATCACATTTGTGGGTCTTGGTCTTCAACACATCCAGTGAAATTTTGAGCTGTCTGTGTTTGCTACAAGAGGAGATAACACAAAGTATGCGCTTTTGTTGTTTCCATTGCTTTCAATGCATTTTGGCCTAAAACGTGCAATTGCTGTTTTCTCTTAAACACAACATGGGAGAATAACCATTTCACATCACATTTGTGGGTCTTGGTCTTCAACACATCCAGTGAAATTTTGAGCTGTCTGTGTTTGCTACAAGAGGAGATAACACAATGTATGCGCTATTGTGGTTTCCATTGCTTTCAATGCATTTTGGCATAAAACGAGCAATTGCTGTTTTCTCTTAAACGCAACATGGGAGAATAACCATTTCACATCACATTTGTGGGTCTTGGTCTTCAACACATCCAGTGAAATTTTGAGCTGTCTGTGTTTGCTACAAGAGGAGATAACACAAAGTATGCACTTTTGTTGTTTCCATTGCTTTCAATGCATTTTGGCCTAAAACGAGCAATTGCTGTTTTCTCTTAAACACAACATGGGAGAATAACCATTTCACATCACATTTGTGGGTCTTGGTCTTCAACACATCCAGTGAAATTTTGAGCTGTCTGTGTTTGCTACAAGAGGAGATAACACAAAGTATGCGCTTTTGTTATTTCCATTGCTTTCAATGCATTTTGGCCTAAAACGTGCAATTGCAGTTTTCTCTTAAACGCAACATGGGAGAATAACCATTTCACATCACATTTGTGGGTCTTGGTCTTCAACACATCCAGTGAAATTTTGAGCTGTCTCTGTTTGCTACAAGAGGAGATAACACAAAGTATGCGCTTTTGTTGTTTCCATTGCTTTCAATGCATTTTGGCCTAAAACGTGCAATTGCAGTTTTCTCTTAAACGCAACATGGGAGAATAACCATTTCACATCACATTTGTGGGTCTTGGTCTTCAACACATCCAGTGAAATTTTGAGCTGTCTGTGTTTGCTACAAAAGGAGATAACACAAAGTATGCGCTTTTGTTGTTTCCATTGCTTTCAATGCATTTTGGCCTAAAACGAGCAATTGCTGTTTTCTCTTAAACGCAACATGGGAGAATAACCATTTCACATCACATTTGTGGGTCTTGGTCTTCAACACATCCAGTGAAATTTTGAGCTGTCTGTGTTTGCTACAAGAGGAGATAACACAATGTATGCGCTTTTGTGGTTTCCATTGCTTTCAATGCATTTTGGCCTAAAACGAGCAATTGCTATTTTCTCTTAAACGCAACATGGGAGAATAACCATTTCACATCACATTTGTGGGTCTTGGTCTTCAACACATCCAGTGAAATTTTGAGCTGTCTGTGTTTGCTACAAGAGGAGATAACACAAAGTATGCGCTTTTGTTGTTTCCATTGCTTTCAATGCATTTTGGCCTAAAACGAGCAATTGCTGTTTTCTCTTAAACGCAACATGGGAGAATAACCATTTCACATCACATTTGTGGGTCTTGGTCTTCAACACATCCAGTGGAATTTTGAGCTGTCTGTGTTTGCTACAAGAGGAGATAACACAAAGTATGTGCTTTTGTGGTTTCCATTGCTTTCAATGCATTTTGGCCTAAAACGAGCAATTGCTGTTTTCTCTTAAACGCAACATGGGAGAATAACCATTTCACATCACATTTGTGGGTCTTGGTCTTCAACACATCCAGTGAAATTTTGAGCTGTCTGTGTTTACTACAAGAGGAGATAACACAAAGTATGCGCTTTTGTTATTTCCATTGCTTTCAATGCATTTTGGCCTAAAACGTGCAATTGCAGTTTTCTCTTAAACGCAACATGGGAGAATAACTATTTCACATCACATTTGTGGGTCTTGGTCTTCAACACATCCAGTGAAATTTTGAGCTGTCTGTGTTTGCTACAAGAGGAGATAACACAAAGTATGCGCTTTTGTTGTTTCCATTGCTTTCAATGCATTTTGGCCTAAAACGAGCAATTGCTGTTTTCTCTTAAACACAACATGGGAGAAAAACCATTTCACATCACATTTGTGGGTCTTGGTCTTCAACACATCCAGTGAAATTTTGAGCTGTCTGTGTTGCTACAAGAGGAGATAACACAAAGTATGTGCTTTTGTTATTTCCATTGCTTTCAATGCATTTTGGCCTAAAACGTGCAATTGCTGTTTTCTCTTAAACGCAACATGGGAGAATAACCATTTCACATCACATTTGTGGGTCTTGGTCTTCAACACATCCAGTGAAATTTTGAGCTGTCTGTGTTTGCTACAAGAGGAGATAACACAAAGTATGCGCTTTTGTGGTTTCCATTGCTTTCAATGCATTTTGGCCTAAAACGAGCAATTGCTGTTTTCTCTTAAACGCAACATGGGAGAATAACCATTTTACATCACATTTGTGGGTCTTGGTCTTCAACACATCTCGTGAAATTTTGAGCTGTCTGTGTTTGCTACAAGAGGAGATAACACAAAGTATGCGCTTTTGTTATTTCCATTGCTTTCAATGCATTTTGGCCTAAAACGTGCAATTGCAGTTTTCTCTTAAACACAACATGAGAGAAAAACCATTTCACATCACATTTGTGGGTCTTGGTCTTCAACACATCCAGTGAAATTTTGACTTGTCTGTGTTTGCTACAAGAGGAGATAACACAAAGTATGCGCTTTTGTGGTTTCCATTGCTTTCAATGCATTTTGGCCTAAAACGAGCAATTGCTGTTTTCTCTTAAATGCAACATGGGAGAATAACCATTTCACATCGCATTTGTGGGTCTTGGTCTTCAACACATCCAGTGAAATTTTGAGCTGTCTGTGTTTGCTACAAGAGGAGATAACACAAAGTATGCGCTTTTGTTATTTCCATTGCTTTCAATGCATTTTGGCCTAAAACGTGCAATTGCTGTTTTCTCTTAAACGCAACATGGGAGAATAACCATTTCACATCAAATTTGTGGGTCTTGGTCTTCAACACATCCAGTGAAATTTTGAGCTGTCTGTGTTTGCTACAAGAGGAGATAACACAAAGTATGCGCTTTTGTTATTTCCATTGCTTTCAATGCATTTTGGCCTAAAACGTGCAATTGCAGTTTTCTCTTAAACACAACATGAGAGAAAAACCATTTCACATCACCTTTGTGGGTCTTGGTCTTCAACACATCCAGTGAAATTTTGAGCTGTCTGTGTTTGCTACAAGAGGAGATAACACAAAATATGCGCTTTTGTGGTTTCCATTGCTTTCAATGCATTTTGGCCTAAAACGAGCAATTGCTGTTTTCTCTTAAACGCAACATGGGAGAATAACCATTTCACATCACATTTGTGGGTCTTGGTCTTCAACACATCCAGTGAAATTTTGAGCTGTCTGTGTTTGCTACAAGAGGAGATAATACAAAGTATGCGCTTTTGTTGTTTCCATTGCTTTCAATGCATTTTGGCCTAAAACGTGCAATTGCTGTTTTCTCTTAAACGCAACATGGGAGAATAACCATTTCACATCACATTTGTGGGTCTTGGACTTCAACACATCCAGTGAAATTTTGAGCTGTCTGTGTTTGCTACAAGAGGAGATAACACAATGTATGCGATTTTGTGGTTTCCATTGCTTTCAATGCATTTTGGCCTAAAACGAGCAATTGCTGTTTTCTCTTAAACGCAACATGGGAGAATAACCATTTCACATCACATTTGTGGGTCTTGGTCTTCAACACATCCAGTGAAATTTTGAGCTGTCTGTGTTTGCTACAAGAGGAGATAACACAAAGTATGCGCTTTTGTGGTTTCCATTGCTTTCAATGCATTTTGGCCTAAAACGAGCAATTGCTGTTTTCTCTTAAACGCAACATGGGAGAATAACCATTTCACATCACATTTGTGGGACTTGGTCTTCAACACATCCAGTGAAATTTTGAGCTGTCTGTGTTTGCTACAAGAGGAGATAACACAAAGTATGCGCTTTTGTTATTTCCATTGCTTTCAATGCATTTTGGCCTAAAACGTGCAATTGCAGTTTTCTCTTAAACGCAACATGGGAGAATAACCATTTCACATCACATTTGTGGGTCTTGGTCTTCAACACATCTAGTGAAATTTTGAGCTGTCTGTGTTTGCTACAAGAGGAGATAACACAAAGTATGCGCTTTTGTTGTTTCCATTGCTTTCAATGCATTTTGGCCTAAAATGTGCAATTGCTGTTTTCTCTTAAACGCAACATGGGAGAATAACCATTTCACATCACATTTGTGGGTCTTGGTCTTCAACACATCCAGTGAAATTTTGAGCTGTCTGTGTTTGCTACAAGAGGAGATAACACAATGTATGCGCTTTTGTGGTTTCCATTGCTTTCAATGCATTTTGGCCTAAAACGAGCAATTGCTGTTTTCTCTTAAACGCAACATGGGAGAATAACCATTTCACATCACATTTGTGGGTCTTGGTCTTCAACACATCCAGTGAAATTTTGAGCTGTCTGTGTTTGCTACAAGAGGAGATAACACAAAGTATGCGCTTTTGTTGTTTCCATTGCTTTCAATGCATTTTGGCCTAAAACGAGCAATTGCTGTTTTCTCTTAAACGCAACATGGGAGAATAACCATTTCACATCACATTTGTGGGTCTTGGTCTTCAACACATCCAGTGAAATTTTGAGCTGTCTGTGTTTGCTACAAGAGGAGATAACACAAAGTATGCGCTTTTGTTATTTCCATTGCTTTCAATGCATTTTGGCCTAAAACGTGCAATTGCAGTTTTCTCTTAAACGCAACATGGGAGAATAACCATTTCACATCACATTTGTGGGACTTGGTCTTCAACACATCCAGTGAAATTTTGAGCTGTCTGTGTTTGCTACAAGAGGAGATAACACAAAGTATGCGCTTTTGTTGTTTCCATTGCTTTCAATGCATTTTGGCCTAAAACGAGCAATTGCTGTTTTCTCTTAAACACAACATGGGAGAAAAACCATTTCACATCACATTTGTGGGTCTTGGTCTTCAACACATCCAGTGAAATTTTGAGCTGTCTGTGTTTGCTACAAGAGGAGATAACACAAAGTATGTGCTTTTGTGGTTTCCATTGCTTTCAATGCATTTTGGCCTAAAACGAGCAATTGCTGTTTTCTCTTAAATGCAACATGGGAGAATAACCATTTCACATCAAATTTGTGGGTCTTGGTCTTCAACACATCCAGTGAAATTTTGAGCTGTCTGTGTTTGCTACAAGAAGAGATAACACAAAGTATGTGCTTTAGTGGTTTCCATTGCTTTCAATGCATTTTGGCCTAAAACGAGCAATTGCTGTTTTCTCTTAAACGCAACATGGGAGAATAACCATTTCACATCACGTTTGTGGGTCTTGGTCTTCAACACATCCAGTGAAATTTTGAGCTGTCTGTGTTTGCTACAAGAGGAGATAACACAAAGTATGCGCTTTTGTTATTTCCATTGCTTTCAATGCATTTTGGCCTAAAACGTGCAATTGCAGTTTTCTCTTAAACGCAACATGGGAGAATAACCATTTCACATCACATTTGTGGGTCTTGGTCTTCAACACATCCAGTGAAATTTTGAGCTGTCTGTGTTTGCTACAAGAGGAGATAACACAAAGTATGCGCTTTTGTGGTTTCCATTGCTTTCAATGCATTTTGGCCTAAAACGAGCAATTGCTGTTTTCTCTTAAACACAACATGGGAGAAAAAACCATTTCACATCACATTTGTGGGTCTTGGTCTTCAACACATCCAGTGAAATTTTGAGCTGTCTGTGTTTGCTACAAGAGGAGATAACACAAAGTATGCGCTTTTGTTATTTCCATTGCTTTCAATGCATTTTGGCCTAAAACGTGCAATTGCAGTTTTCTCTTAAACGCAACATGGGAGAATAACCATTTCACATCACATTTGTGGGTCTTGGTCTTCAACACATCCAGTGAAATTTTGAGCTGTCTGTGTTTGCTACAAGAGGAGATAACACAAAGTATGCGCTTTTGTTATTTCCATTGCTTTCAATGCATTTTGGCCTAAAACGTGCAATTGCAGTTTTCTCTTAAACACAACATGAGAGAAAAACCATTTCACATCACCTTTGTGGGTCTTGGTCTTCAACACATCCAGTGAAATTTTGAGCTGTCTGTGTTTGCTACAAGAGGAGATAACACAAAGTATGCGCTTTTGTGGTTTCCATTGCTTTCAATGCATTTTGGCCTAAAACGAGCAATTGCTGTTTTCTCTTAAACGCAACATGGGAGAATAACCATTTCACATCACATTTGTGGGTCTTGGTCTTCAACACATCCAGTGAAATTTTGAGCTGTCTGTGTTTGCTACAAGAGGAGATAACACAAAGTATGCGCTTTTGTTGTTTCCATTGCTTTCAATGCATTTTGGCCTAAAACGTGCAATTGCTGTTTTCTCTTAAACGCAACATGGGAGAATAACCATTTCACATCACATTTGTGGGTCTTGGACTTCAACACATCCAGTGAAATTTTGAGCTGTCTGTGTTTGCTACAAGAGGAGATAACACAATGTATGCGATTTTGTGGTTTCCATTGCTTTCAATGCATTTTGGCCTAAAACGAGCAATTGCTGTTTTCTCTTAAACGCAACATGGGAGAATAACCATTTCACATCACATTTGTGGGTCTTGGTCTTCAACACATCCAGTGAAATTTTGAGCTGTCTGTGTTTGCTACAAGAGGAGATAACACAAAGTATGCGCTTTTGTGGTTTCCATTGCTTTCAATGCATTTTGGCCTAAAACGAGCAATTGCTGTTTTCTCTTAAACGCAACATGGGAGAATAACCATTTCACATCACATTTGTGGGACTTGGTCTTCAACACATCCAGTGAAATTTTGAGCTGTCTGTGTTTGCTACAAGAGGAGATAACACAAAGTATGCGCTTTTGTTATTTCCATTGCTTTCAATGCATTTTGGCCTAAAACGTGCAATTGCAGTTTTCTCTTAAACGCAACATGGGAGAATAACCATTTCACATCACATTTGTGGGTCTTGGTCTTCAACACATCTAGTGAAATTTTGAGCTGTCTGTGTTTGCTACAAGAGGAGATAACACAAAGTATGCGCTTTTGTTGTTTCCATTGCTTTCAATGCATTTTGGCCTAAAACGTGCAATTGCTGTTTTCTCTTAAACGCAACATGGGAGAATAACCATTTCACATCACATTTGTGGGTCTTGGTCTTCAACACATCCAGTGAAATTTTGAGCTGTCTGTGTTTGCTACAAGAGGAGATAACACAATGTATGCGCTTTTGTGGTTTCCATTGCTTTCAATGCATTTTGGCCTAAAACGAGCAATTGCTGTTTTCTCTTAAACGCAACATGGGAGAATAACCATTTCACATCACATTTGTGGGTCTTGGTCTTCAACACATCCAGTGAAATTTTGAGCTGTCTGTGTTTGCTACAAGAGGAGATAACACAAAGTATGCGCTTTTGTTGTTTCCATTGCTTTCAATGCATTTTGGCCTAAAACGAGCAATTGCTGTTTTCTCTTAAACGCAACATGGGAGAATAACCATTTCACATCACATTTGTGGGTCTTGGTCTTCAACACATCCAGTGAAATTTTGAGCTGTCTGTGTTTGCTACAAGAGGAGATAACGCAAAGTATGTGCTTTTGTGGTTTCCATTGCTTTCAATGCATTTTGGCCTAAAACGAGCAATTGCTGTTTTCTCTTAAACGCAACATGGGAGAATAACCATTTCACATCACATTTGTGGGACTTGGTCTTCAACACATCCAGTGAAATTTTGAGCTGTCTGTGTTTGCTACAAGAGGAGATAACACAAAGTATGCGCTTTTGTTATTTCCATTGCTTTCAATGCATTTTGGCCTAAAACGTGCAATTGCAGTTTTCTCTTAAACGCAACATGGGAGAATAACCATTTCACATCACATTTGTGGGTCTTGGTCTTCAACACATCCAGTGAAATTTTGAGCTGTCTGTGTTTGCTACAAGAGGAGATAACACAAAGTATGCGCTTTTGTTATTTCCATTGCTTTCAATGCATTTTGGCCTAAAACGTGCAATTGCAGTTTTCTCTTAAATGCAACATGGGAGAATAACCATTTCACATCGCATTTGTGGGTCTTGGTCTTCAACACATCCAGTGAAATTTTGAGCTGTCTGTGTTTGCTACAAGAGGAGATAACACAAAGTATGCGCTTTTGTTATTTCCATTGCTTTCAATGCATTTTGGCCTAAATCGTGCAATTGCTGTTTTCTCTTAAACGCAACATGGGAGAATAACCATTTCACATCAAATTTGTGGGTCTTGGTCTTCAACACATCCAGTGAAATTTTGAGCTGTCTGTGTTTGCTACAAGAGGAGATAACACAAAGTATGCGCTTTTGTTATTTCCATTGCTTTCAATGCATTTTGGCCTAAAACGTGCAATTGCAGTTTTCTCTTAAACACAACATGAGAGAAAAACCATTTCACATCACCTTTGTGGGTCTTGGTCTTCAACACATCCAGTGAAATTTTGAGCTGTCTGTGTTTGCTACAAGAGGAGATAACACAAAGTATGCGCTTTTGTGGTTTCCATTGCTTTCAATGCATTTTGGCCTAAAACGAGCAATTGCTGTTTTCTCTTAAACGCAACATGGGAGAATAACCATTTCACATCACATTTGTGGGTCTTGGTCTTCAACATATCCAGTGAAATTTTGAGCTGTCTGTGTTTGCTACAAGAGGAGATAACACAAAGTATGCGCTTTTGTTGTTTCCATTGCTTTCAATGCATTTTGGCCTAAAAAGTGCAATTGCTGTTTTCTCTTAAACGCAACATGGGAGAATAACCATTTCACATCACATTTGTGGGTCTTGGTCTTCAACACATCCAGTGAAATTTTGAGCTGTCTGTGTTTGCTACAAGAGGAGATAACACAATGTATGCGCTTTTGTTGTTTCCATTGCTTTCAATGCATTTTGGCCTAAAACGAGCAATTGCTGTTTTCTCTTAAATGCAACATGGGAGAATAACCATTTCACATCACATTTGTGGGTCTTGGTCTTCAACACATCCAGTGAAATTTTGAGCTGTCTGTGTTTGCTACAAGAGGAGATAACACAAAGTATGTGCTTTAGTGGTTTCCATTGCTTTCAATGCATTTTGGCCTAAAACGAGCAATTGCTGTTTTCTCTTAAACGCAACATGGGAGAATAACCATTTCACATCACGTTTGTGGGTCTTGGTCTTCAACACATCCAGTGAAATTTTGAGCTGTCTGTGTTTGCTACAAGAGGAGATAACACAAAGTATGCGCTTTTGTTATTTCCATTGCTTTCAATGCATTTTGGCCTAAAACGTGCAATTGCAGTTTTCTCTTAAACGCAACATGGGAGAATAACCATTTCACATCACATTTGTGGGTCTTGGTCTTCAACACATCCAGTGAAATTTTGAGCTGTCTGTGTTTGCTACAAGAGGAGATAACACAAAGTATGCGCTTTTGTGGTTTCCATTGCTTTCAATGCATTTTGGCCTAAAACGAGCAATTGCTGTTTTCTCTTAAACACAACATGGGAGAAAAACCATTTCACATCACATTTGTGGGTCTTGGTCTTCAACACATCCAGTGAAATTTTGAGCTGTCTGTGTTTGCTACAAGAGGAGATAACACAAAGTATGCGCTTTTGTGGTTTCCATTGCTTTCAATGCATTTTGGCCTAAAACGAGCAATTGCTGTTTTCTCTTAAACGCAACATGGGAGAATAACCATTTCACATCACATTTGTGGGTCTTGGTCTTCAACACATCTCGTGAAATTTTGAGCTGTCTGTGTTTGCTACAAGAGGAGATAACACAAAGTATGCGCTTTTGTTATTTCGATTGCTTTCAATGCATTTTGGCCTAAATCGTGCAATTGCTGTTTTCTCTTAAACGCAACATGGGAGAATAACCATTTCACATCAAATTTGTGGGTCTTGGTCTTCAACACATCCAGTGAAATTTTGAGCTGTCTGTGTTTGCTACGAGAGGAGATAACACAAAGTATGCGCTTTTGTTATTTCCATTGCTTTCAATGCATTTTGGCCTAAATCGTGCAATTGCTGTTTTATCTTAAACGCAACATGGGAGAATAACCATTTCACATCAAATTTGTGGGTCTTGGTCTTCAACACATCCAGTGAAATTTTGAGCTGTCTGTGTTTGCTACAAGAGGAGATAACACAAAGTATGCGCTTTTGTTATTTCCATTGCTTTCAATGCATTTTGGCCTAAAACGTGCAATTGCAGTTTTCTCTTAAACACAACATGAGAGAAAAACCATTTCACATCACCTTTGTGGGTCTTGGTCTTCAACACATCCAGTGAAATTTTGAGCTGTCTGTGTTTGCTACAAGAGGAGATAACACAAAGTATGCGCTTTTGTTATTTCCATTGCTTTCAATGCATTTTGGCCTAAAACGTGCAATTGCAGTTTTCTCTTAAACACAACATGAGAGAAAAACCATTTCACATCACCTTTGTGGGTCTTGGTCTTCAACACATCCAGTGAAATTTTGAGCTGTCTGTGTTTGCTACAAGAGGAGATAACACAAAGTATGCGCTTTTGTGGTTTCCATTGCTTTCAATGCATTTTGGCCTAAAACGAGCAATTGCTGTTTTCTCTTAAACGCAACATGGGAGAATAACCATTTCACATCACATTTGTGGGTCTTGGTCTTCAACACATCCAGTGAAATTTTGAGCTGTCTGTGTTTGCTACAAGAGGAGATAACACAAAGTATGCGCTTTTGTTGTTTCCATTGCTTTCAATGCATTTTGGCCTAAAACGAGCAATTGCTGTTTTCTCTTAAACGCAACATGGGAGAATAACCATTTCACATCACATTTGTGGGTCTTGGTCTTCAACACATCCAGTGAAATTTTGAGCTGTCTGTGTTTGCTACAAGAGGAGATAACGCAAAGTATGTGCTTTTGTGGTTTCCATTGCTTTCAATGCATTTTGGCCTAAAACGAGCAATTGCTGTTTTCTCTTAAACGCAACATGGGAGAATAACCATTTCACATCACATTTGTGGGACTTGGTCTTCAACACATCCAGTGAAATTTTGAGCTGTCTGTGTTTGCTACAAGAGGAGATAACACAAAGTATGCGCTTTTGTTATTTCCATTGCTTTCAATGCATTTTGGCCTAAAACGTGCAATTGCAGTTTTCTCTTAAACGCAACATGGGAGAATAACCATTTCACATCACATTTGTGGGTCTTGGTCTTCAACACATCCAGTGAAATTTTGAGCTGTCTGTGTTTGCTACAAGAGGAGATAACACAAAGTATGTGCTTTAGTGGTTTCCATTGCTTTCAATGCATTTTGGCCTAAAACGAGCAATTGCTGTTTTCTCTTAAACGCAACATGGGAGAATAACCATTTCACATCACGTTTGTGGGTCTTGGTCTTCAACACATCCAGTGAAATTTTGAGCTGTCTGTGTTTGCTACAAGAGGAGATAACACAAAGTATGCGCTTTTGTTATTTCCATTGCTTTCAATGCATTTTGGCCTAAAACGTGCAATTGCAGTTTTCTCTTAAACGCAACATGGGAGAATAACCATTTCACATCACATTTGTGGGTCTTGGTCTTCAACACATCCAGTGAAATTTTGAGCTGTCTGTGTTTGCTACAAGAGGAGATAACACAAAGTATGCGCTTTTGTGGTTTCCATTGCTTTCAATGCATTTTGGCCTAAAACGAGCAATTGCTGTTTTCTCTTAAACACAACATGGGAGAAAAACCATTTCACATCACATTTGTGGGTCTTGGTCTTCAACACATCCAGTGAAATTTTGAGCTGTCTGTGTTTGCTACAAGAGGAGATAACACAAAGTATGCGCTTTTGTGGTTTCCATTGCTTTCAATGCATTTTGGCCTAAAACGAGCAATTGCTGTTTTCTCTTAAACGCAACATGGGAGAATAACCATTTCACATCACATTTGTGGGTCTTGGTCTTCAACACATCTCGTGAAATTTTGAGCTGTCTGTGTTTGCTACAAGAGGAGATAACACAAAGTATGCGCTTTTGTTATTTCGATTGCTTTCAATGCATTTTGGCCTAAAACGAGCAATTGCTGTTTTCTCTTAAACGCAACATGGGAGAATAACCATTTCACATCACATTTGTGGGTCTTGGTCTTCAACACATCCAGTGAAATTTTGAGCTGTCTGTGTTTGCTACAAGAGGAGATAACACAAAGTATGCGCTTTTGTTGTTTCCATTGCTTTCAATGCATTTTGGCCTAAAACGTGCAATTGCTGTTTTCTCTTAAACACAACATGGGAGAATAACCATTTCACATCACATTTGTGGGTCTTGGTCTTCAACACATCCAGTGAAATTTTGAGCTGTCTGTGTTTGCTACAAGAGGAGATAACACAATGTATGCGCTTTTGTGGTTTCCATTGCTTTCAATGCATTTTGGCATAAAACGAGCAATTGCTGTTTTCTCTTAAACGCAACATGGGAGAATAACCATTTCACATCACATTTGTGGGTCTTGGTCTTCAACACATCCAGTGAAATTTTGAGCTGTCTGTGTTTGCTACAAGAGGAGATAACACAAAGTATGCGCTTTTGTTGTTTCCATTGCTTTCAATGCATTTTGGCCTAAAACGAGCAATTGCTGTTTTCTCTTAAACGCAACATGGGAGAATAACCATTTCACATCACATTTGTGGGTCTTGGTCTTCAACACATCCAGTGAAATTTTGAGCTGTCTGTGTTTGCTACAAGAGGAGATAACGCAAAGTATGTGCTTTTGTGGTTTCCATTGCTTTCAATGCATTTTGGCCTAAAACGAGCAATTGCTGTTTTCTCTTAAACGCAACATGGGAGAATAACCATTTCACATCACATTTGTGGGACTTGGTCTTCAACACATCCAGTGAAATTTTGAGCTGTCTGTGTTTGCTACAAGAGGAGATAACACAAAGTATGCGCTTTTGTTATTTCCATTGCTTTCAATGCATTTTGGCCTAAAACGTGCAATTGCAGTTTTCTCTTAAACGCAACATGGGAGAATAACCATTTCACATCACATTTGTGGGTCTTGGTCTTCAACACATCCAGTGAAATTTTGAGCTGTCTGTGTTTGCTACAAGAGGAGATAACACAAAGTATGTGCTTTAGTGGTTTCCATTGCTTTCAATGCATTTTGGCCTAAAACGAGCAATTGCTGTTTTCTCTTAAACGCAACATGGGAGAATAACCATTTCACATCACGTTTGTGGGTCTTGGTCTTCAACACATCCAGTGAAATTTTGAGCTGTCTGTGTTTGCTACAAGAGGAGATAACACAAAGTATGCGCTTTTGTTATTTCCATTGCTTTCAATGCATTTTGGCCTAAAACGTGCAATTGCAGTTTTCTCTTAAACGCAACATGGGAGAATAACCATTTCACATCACATTTGTGGGTCTTGGTCTTCAACACATCCAGTGAAATTTTGAGCTGTCTGTGTTTGCTACAAGAGGAGATAACACAAAGTATGCGCTTTTGTGGTTTCCATTGCTTTCAATGCATTTTGGCCTAAAACGAGCAATTGCTGTTTTCTCTTAAACACAACATGGGAGAAAAACCATTTCACATCACATTTGTGGGTCTTGGTCTTCAACACATCCAGTGAAATTTTGAGCTGTCTGTGTTTGCTACAAGAGGAGATAACACAAAGTATGCGCTTTTGTGGTTTCCATTGCTTTCAATGCATTTTGGCCTAAAACGAGCAATTGCTGTTTTCTCTTAAACGCAACATGGGAGAATAACCATTTCACATCACATTTGTGGGTCTTGGTCATACTCCGTTTATTAAGGTATTGCAACACATGTATAGAATAAATAATACAGATACAGATAAAAACACAATACCCAATATGAAGATGCAAATCATAACCACAATACAAACTTAACCTAAGCTAATCTTAGGCCACAGTCATTAACCAAGACTAATACATAATAGACTTTTGTTTTGTTTTGTTTTATTATTACAGAAACCAAACAGGCTACCTGCCTTAACAGTAAGTTGATCCGCGCAGCTGAAACCATTCATACCACCATGACAAGACAACAGATACACCACCAATCCCACCACCACAAACCCCCCACCAACTTACCAACACGAACTCCATTGACATAGAGAAAGTGAGATACAGCACTTAGCTGCATGTAAAACCATTTCAAACAAAAAACAAGGACCAAAATCTACGGTAGAAAGTGATAGAATAGAAAGCCTAAGTATGGACAAAGACAGGGTGTCAGCCACCCACTAAGGGGGTTTTAGGTGTCTCCACCGCCTAGACCACCCAACAGCATCCAACCTCTCTTTATCCATTTCCATCAGTACCTTAACCTCGTGAAGAACATGACCCACCACCTCTACACAGGGAAGGATTTTGTTTCTCAAGGGAAGTAAACACCGTGCATTCCACGTGCAGTACCTAACCGCTAAGCTGACTAAGTAAATAGTGGTCAAATCATATCGCCCATACCCTTTGAAAGCTCCATAGGCCCACTCAGGGTAACTCAGCCCCGAAAGACACGGGATACGTAAAGCCCTTGAGACCTGCCTACAAACCTTCACATTAAAGGGACATTTCAAGAGGAAGTGGTCCATTGTCTCCTCCTCCCCTAGACACTCCTCACGTGGACAATCACGATCATTGGCACTCCGACTCTTGATATTTCCCCTCACGTAAAGCCTCCCTTGGAAGGAGAGCCAAGCAATATCCCTGAACTTCAGTGGAATTCTCTCCGATAACAACAGTGAGATCCCATCTGAGCGAATAATGCCTGGGCAGTCTTTCAGCGACAGCGGAGCATAAAAGTGAGAGCGCAAAATGCTTCTCCCCAACTGCTTCCTGGAGAAGGTTTTGACATCACTCACCGTCAACCCCCAACGCCTTGTCACCTTCAAGCACAGGATGACGTAGGCCGGGAGGTATCCACTCTGGACTCTGAGGGTTCTTACACGGCCGTCATCATACCACAAATCAAGAAAGGGAGACACCCAGGCTCTAAAACTCTCTACCCATTGAGGGAGGCCGTCCAAAAACAGACCACCAAGATTCATCTTAATAAAGGTTGTGGCAAAGAAAACCACCGGACTGACCATGCCTAGTCCACCTTCCTCCCTCAACCTGTAGGTTATCCCTCTCTTGACGATGTTCATCCTATTCCCCCACAAAAGAAAGAAGAACAGGGCGTTCACCTTGGTCCACAAAGACTCTGGCAAAAAACATACATAACTGACATACAGAAAAATAGGGACCAGATAGGTTTTGCACAAGTGAATCCTTTCCCTGTAAGAAAACTTCCATTTCCTCCAGACTTGCACCTTCCTGGTAGCGTTTTCCAACCTACTATCCCAATTACGGGTGGCATAATCGCCATGGTCAAATGTTATACCTAAGATCGTAATTTCAGGACTGGCCCGGGGAAGGCTGTCCGGAAGGCCAAATTCAGCACCTTCCTCCCCCATCCAGAAAGCTTCACACTTGTCCTGGTTCACCCTTGAGCACGAGGCTTCAGAGTATTCTGAGATGAGATATTCCACATCACGCGCCTCTGCCTCCGAAGACAGGACTACCGTAACATCATCAGCGTAAGCCACCACTCTCAACGGAGCCTCCGGGCCCAGCTGCACCCCCCTCACAGTGCCACAATCCATCCTCCTCACGAAGGGATCAATCGCGAACACATACAAGAGAGGGCTCAGAGGACATCCCTGACGAACACCGGAGTCAACCCTGAAAGCAGGGCCCACCCAACCATTCACAAGTGGGAAGCTTTCGGCCTGGCAGTAAATAACACGAAGCCAATCAACCACCCTTGTTGGAATACCATACCACTCCAGCACAGCCCACAAGTACTTGTGATTCACACGGTCAAAGGCCTTGGACTGGTCCAATGCCAGTAAGTACTTACCCCACTTCTCAGCACGACACCGTTCCACGGCCTCCCGGACGCCAAGGACAGCACTAAATGTACTACGGCCCTTCACGGTGCAGTGCTGAGACGGGGACAGTACCAGCCCGGAAATTTCCATCAGCCTATTAAAGAAGATTTTTGCCAAGATCTTCCTATCTGTATTGAGAAGAGCGATGGGGCGCCAATTCTCAATACGAGACGGATCCTTACCCTTGGACAATAATATGAGGGCGGATGACCTCATGGAAAGAGGGAGCAACCCCTCACCCAGGCACTCATTATATACCTCCATAAGGCGAGGAGCCAGGATGTCTGAAAATACCTGATAAAACTCAGAGGTTAAACCATCTGGTCCTGGGGACTTTTTGATAGACAATCCGCCTATGGCTATCCTGACTTCCTCCACCGTCACATCATTACCCAAGGAGTCAAAAGAGGCATCAAGTCCTTTGAGCCCTGGCGTCTCCCTCAGAAAAGTCTCCATCCTCTCTCTGATGAGTGGCTGCTCAGCCAAGAGATCAGAGTAATATGACCCAATGACTCCCAAGATACCTTCCTTATCATCACGGAGAGTACCCTGATCATCACAGAGGCCCCTGATCTCCCTCAAATCGACCGCTCTTCTGCAACTCTGGTAGGGATCAGGCGAGTGGTACTTACCATAATCCCTCTCCAGAACCAAAGAAGCCAGACGACTATACTGAAATTCCCTTAGCTGAGCCTTCACCCGGGAGATTTCCCCACCATCTCCACCCTCAGAGATCAAGAAATTCAATTCTTTCCTCAATCTGTGGACGATGCACCTTTTTCTCAAGTTCCTCCGGGCTATCAGCCTCTGAAAGAACCCCCGAGTCCTCTTCTTACATACCTCCCACCACTCCGACCTACTCCAGCCAGCCTCCAGAAGTGACTCCTGTGATTGAAAGAAGTCTCTAAAAGACTGACTGACCCTCTCCTCCTTCAGAAGTTCTGAATTCAAGCGCCATAGGCCCCGTCCTTTCTGAGGAGTCTCTGAAACATTCAAAGTAACAGAAAGAAAAACGTGGTCGGAGAATTCTACCGGCTTCACCTCTGGAGGCAAAGTTTTCGAAGACCCCTTAACAAAAAACCTGTCTATTCTAGATCTACGACTACCACAAAAGTATGTGAAACCCGTGAGGTCCGGAAAATGGCGAACATGCACATCAACCAGACCAGCCTCTCTAACCATACCTACTAAAAAATTTGCATCATAGCCCAGAGATGACCTGGCACCTCCCCTGTCTTTGAGCCTAATGACAGTGTTGAAATCGCCACCAAAGACAATCTGCTGGGCCGTAAAAAGAAACGGTTTTATTAATCCAAAAAGGCACTTCCGATCCCAAGCCGACTGCGGTCCATAGACGTTAATCAGCCTAAGATCTTGCCCCCTTAGATTAATGTCCAAAACCATGCACCTACCTACCTGCAACTCTATAATTCTGTGTATGGTTACCATACCGGTAAAAAGAACCGCCACCCCACCGTACGGCTCGGCCGCAAGAGACCAGAAGGACGGACCACGCCTCCACTGAGCTTTCGCCCTATGAAGAGTGGTCAAATCCCCCACATGAGTCTCCTGCAAAAACAAAAAATCAGCATCAACCGTGCTGAAAAAATCAAAGGCCATAAAACGAGCACGCTCGGAAAGAACGGAAGCCACATTAATGGTGGCGCATCGTATGGGTTGGGGAGCCATATGTCTGAATTATAAAAGGTAGGACTACAACTCACTTTTTCTTTATCTGACGATCAGAATCCTCGTCTGAGGAGACTGATCGCTTACACGTTACCCCAAAAGGAAGATGGCCATCACCCGACAAAGACACCTCTTCCAACTCACCCTCCACCACATTCACACCATCAGCTGCAGAGGCCAAAGCCTCACCCTGTGGGTCATCTGACCCTCCAACTCCAGACCCCCACCCTCACGCACCTCCACAAGCGGAAGTGGACCAGGATCTGGGGCCTTTGGAGCTGCCAAAACACCTGACAAGACCTCAGGAGGATCCCCACCCAGATCTTCTACAGAAGACCCTCCAGGATCACCCGAGCCAACATCCATAAATTCCGGAGTTTCCTCCACTACTTCCACCTCCTTCACCTCCTCGGTCTCCTGACCTATGACCGTCTCCTGGCACATCTCCACCACTACCTCCATATCAGGCTTAGGCCCCTCAATATATGGATCCCATACACCATGCTTCTCACCAGAATCCTCCTGCTCACCGGTAGACTTATCCAAAGCCTTCCCCCCCCTCCTCCTTGGTCTACCCCTCTTGGGCCTGGCCTCCTCAATCAATTTATCCACAACCTCCTTGCACACCTGAGGCACCTTTTTTGATCCCTTTTGCTTCTCCTTCCCCTTAAGGGATTTAGCAACCTTGCTAGGAACCATGCTCACTTCCTCAGCAGTAACCACATCCTCCTCCCTCTCGTCATCAGATGACAGAGCCTCGAACCTGTTGGAACACACAACAGTATCTCCTAGAGGAGACACCCTCTTTGCACCACCCTTCACTGCAGTAAACGGCACCTCTGTAGGAACTGAACCCACCCTCAATGAAACAGCCCTCTCCACTCTTTCACTCTCCTCAGTCCTACCATCCCCCACCTGGCCTCCCGCTACCAACATTTTGCCCTTTGCAACAGTGGAGATACTCTGACTCCCGCCCCCTCCTGTCTTTCCTGGTGAAATTCTTGCCGACCTCTCCTCCAATCCCTTAGTAATTTCCGCAATCACCTCTAAGTCTGCGGCCAGCTCCTGTGCAGTACCCAGTTGACCAGTCTCTGCAGGCTCATCATCCTCATCCTCATCATCCCTCACTGCCCAACGATCACGACGACTGGGCCCATCGTTGTGCTGAGCCTGCGGGCAACGACTATATGGATGACCCGACTCACCACACAGATTGCACCTCACATTTGAACAATCTCTAGGCCCATGGCCCTGTTTCCCACACATCGTGCATAGAATCACTGGACAGTCCCTAGAAAAGTGCCTAAAACTACCACACTTGTGGCAAGTGCGCGGCTGCCCAGGATAAAAACACTGCAATCTGTCTCTGCCAATGTACGCAGCAGCCGGAATATGCTGAGTGTCCATGCCCGACTGAATAAGACGTACATAACATGAATAGGCACCTCCCCACACCCCCCTCGTATAGTCAATCTTTTCCAGGTCAGACGCCAGAGGCATACAGTGTCTCGACAACCAGTACAAAATGTCAGCCTTCGGCAGCGACTCATTCCTTACCAAGACCGTCACCTTCACCCTATCCTGCTTGGTTAAGGCATGGGTACTATAGTTGGAAAAAGGCGCTTGGGACTTCTTCAGCTCCCATATTGCGGTAAACGCCTGTAAACCCCTCAGGGAAATGAAACTAACGTCATAGTCTGGTGTACTCACTGGGTGTATGCAGGCATAAAGGTCATCAGCCCTGAAACCTTGTTCAAAAATCATCCCCAGAAATGTCGCTTTATCAGGAGGCAATCCCTCACCTATCCACTTGAACTGTATCACATTCCTCCTTTTTGCAGGGGCACCAGCACCAGCGCCCATGGTAAAGAACCTCGTAACTGGCGGCACCTTGCTACCCACAGCACTTGCATATGACACAGGACCAGGCTTACTCACAGGTTGCTGACCAGATGTTGACGGCACAGGCTGCACTCTCCCACCACCCACAGCATCACCACCACCCACAACCGTAGGAGCTACGCTGGCAGATTCAGCGGCTGCAGATACACTAGAACACACTGAAACAGGCCCTTTAGGAACAGAAACCTTTGACAAAGAAGCATGTACATCAGAAGTGACTTTTACATTGGCATTACTACCCACATTGGAACCACCTGGTTTCACCTGCACCTCCTCCGGACTGACAGCATTCCCGTGCACCTTAGTGCCAGTAACTGCAACTTTATTAACACCTCCCCCCTGCACAGATTCCCTCCTCTCCTTGTCAGCCAGGATCAAGTCCAGCGCAGCCAGCGACCGGGCAGGCACATCCAGGTTGCCATAAATGGTGTCCATAATAATAGATTGGCCCTTATTCAAAGAGTTCTTGTCCAGGGCAGGCAACCCTTGTGCCAAACCACCAGCCCCCTGCACCTCCATAGCCTCTACCTCCTCCACCGCCGCGAGCAGCTGCGTGTCAGTCATCACTCTCTCCTCCGTGTCCACAGGGGCACAGCCAAAACCTGCCCCTGCTAACGGAGAGGGAGAAGTGACCACCGGACCGCCCGCCTGCTCCAGCCCTCCACCCTGCAATCCAGGCTCCGGTCCTGCCTCGGACAGAGCAACGGAGGACGCCCCCGTCACCATGGAAACACTAACAGCCATTTCCATAGCAACGGCCACGCCCCCCTCCCCGTCACGCACACAAGCCGGCCCCCTCCGCTGCAGTAACTCACCCTGACTCATCATCGGGCCCGTCCTCCGAGCCAGATCGCCCTCCGGAACCAACGCCAGCACCTTCCGCTCCGCACCACTCGGGTCCAGCTGCACGGCAATCTCCGGCTCCGTCCCGATTCCCGAGCTGCACGGCGCCATCTTGGATATGACGTCAGCCGGCGCCATCTTTGAAGAGGGTAATCCGCACTGCTCCTCGGGCGAAGCCATGTTTGCAGAGGACCTCCGACCTTCTTCCTGTCCCGACGCCATCTTTAGAGCTGCAGACTTAGGTAGGCTCCCGGAACCAGCAAAGGCAGACGCCATGTTTGGAGAGGCTGATTCCACCGCGGCACTTGCATCCACTTGCTCCGGTCTCATCTTGGGGGAGACCTTCATAGAAGACAGGACTTTGGGCTCCAGTCTGAAAGTAGCAGGCTTCAAGAGGCTCCTGCCCCCAACCGACGTCATCCTGGACGCAGTCATCACCGGCACAGAACCTCCTCCGCCCCCACCAACAGCCGCCATCTTGCCTGTAGTTTTTTTAAGCTGTGCAGCCGCCATCTTTTTGGATCCAAGCTGTTTTGACACAGGTGACCCGGCGTTTTTGCTAATCAGCGCCATTTTGGACGCCATTTTGGGCCCTGGGGGGACCCCCTTCTGGGCCCCGAAACCAGCCTCCTGCACCCCGCAGCCCGACGAGACCACCACCGCTGGACTAGGCATCGCCTGTGGTAAGCTCCGCAATAAAGATAAACGTTTTTTGTACTGTATTATTAGAGGATTCAGGGCCGCCAGCTCCAACCTGATAATCTCCTTCTCCCCCGCTGTACAGTGCTCGCGCTTCCTCCTCCGTGCACTGACCTTAGAGCCAAGTCTCTTTAGTTCCTGACGCAGGCCCTCCACATCCAGAGCCATGAAAGCCGCATCAGTGAGCTCCGGCTCCGGCTCCAGCACACCCGGCGGCGCCGCGCTCATCAGATCCTGAGCGTCCGGGCAAAGCTCTTCTTCTGCACTAAAAGGCAGATCTTTCAGAGTTATCTCCATGTCCTCTGAAGCATCCTCACTCTCCCCGATCTCCTCTAGTTTAAGAGCTCCCGGGCGCTGCACAAGGCTCTCCTCCACCCGGGTCACCATTACCACAGGCTGCAGGCTTCCACCACCTCCTTCCTGGGTCCCAAATAAAGTATTAACCCCACGATTAGGGTCTCCAGGGTCACTGTATACACAGGGGTCACCATCATCCTCCTCCCCAGTCCCCTCCATCCTCCTGGGGAGGGCTTTTAGGCAAGTTTCTGTGCTGCAAAAGATCCAAAGGCCTAGGAGCTGTAAAACACACCTCTGCCCTGGGTCTTGGTCTTCAACACATCCAGTGAAATTTTGAGCTGTCTGTGTTTGCTACAAGAGGAGATAACACAAAGTATGCGCTTTTGTTGTTTCCATTGCTTTCAATGCATTTTGGCCTAAAACGAGCAATTGCTGTTTTCTCTTAAACGCAACATGGGAGAATAACCATTTCACATCACATTTGTGGGTCTTGGTCTTCAACACATCCAGTGAAATTTTGAGCTGTCTGTGTTTGCTACAAGAGGAGATAACACAAAGTATGCGCTTTTGTTGTTTCCATTGCTTTCAATGCATTTTGGCCTAAAACGTGCAATTGCTGTTTTCTCTTAAACACAACATGGGAGAATAACCATTTCACATCACATTTGTGGGTCTTGGTCTTCAACACATCCAGTGAAATTTTGAGCTGTCTGTGTTTGCTACAAGAGGAGATAACACAATGTATGCGCTTTTGTGGTTTCCATTGCTTTCAATGCATTTTGGCATAAAACGAGCAATTGCTGTTTTCTCTTAAACGCAACATGGGAGAATAACCATTTCACATCACATTTGTGGGTCTTGGTCTTCAACACAT
>JAUIMM010003846.1:0-34230 GCA_031769625.1 Taudactylus pleione
TATGAGAGAAGCACACATATAATGAGGTGATATATACAGTATATATGAGAGAAGCACACATATAATGAGGTGAAATATACAGTATATATGAGAGAAGCACACATATAATGAGGTGATATATACAGTATATATGAGAGAAGCACACATATAATGAGGTGATATATACAGTATATATGAGAGAAGCACACATATAATGAGGTGATATATATACAGTATATATGAGAGAAGCACACATATAATGAGGTGATATATACAGTATATATGAGAGAAGCACGCATATAATGAGGTGATATATATACAGTATATATGAGAGAAGCACACATATAATGAGGTGACATATACAGTATATATGAGAGAAGCACAGATATAATAAGATATACAGTATATATCAGAGAGAAGCACACATATAATGAGGTGATATATACAGTATATATGAGAGAAGCACACATATAATGAGGTGATATATACACAGTATATATGAGAGAAGCACACATATAATGAGGTGATATATACAGTATATATGAGAGAAGCACACATATAATGAGGTGATATATACAGTATATATGAGAGAAGCACACATATAATGAGGTGATATATACAGTATATATGAGAGAAGCACACATATAATGAGGTGATATATACAGTATATATAAGAGAAGCACACATATAATGAGGTGATATATATACAGTATATATGAGAGAAGCACACATATAATGAGGTGATATATATACAGTATATATGAGAGAAGCACACATATAATGAGGTGATATATACAGTATATATGAGAGAAGCACACATATAATGAGGTGATATATACAGTATATATGAGAGCACACATATAATGAGGTGATATATACAGTATATATGTAAGAAGCACACATATAATGAGGTGATATATACAGTATATATGAGAGAAGCACACATATAATGAGGTGATATATATACAGTATATATGAGAGAAGCACACATATAACGAGGTGATATATATACAGTATATATGAGAGAAGCACACATATAATGAGGTGATATATATATACAGTATATATGAGAGTAGCACACATATAATGAGATGATATATACAGTATATATAAGAGAAGCACACATATAATAAGATACAGTATATATGAGAGAAGCACACATATAATGAGGTGATATATACAGTATATATGAGAGAAGCACACATATAATGAGGTGATATATACAGTATATATAAGAGAAGCACACATATAATGAGGTGATATATATATATATATATATATATACAGTATATATGAGAGAAGCACACATATAATGAGGTGATATAAATACAGTATATATGAAAGAAGCACACATATAATGAGATGATATATATACAGTATATATAAGAGAAGCACACATATAATAAGATACAGTATATATGAGAGAAGCACACATATAATGAGGTGATATATACAGTATATATGAGAGAAGCACACATATAATGAGGTGATATATACAGTATATATGAGAGAAGCACACATATAATGAGGTGATATATACAGTATATATGAGAGAAGCACACATATAATGAGGTGATATATACAGTATATATGAGAGAAGCACACATATAATGAGATATACAGTATATATGAGAGAAGCACACATATAATGAGGTGAAATATACAGTATATATGAGAGAAGCACACATATAATGAGGTGATATAAACAGTATATATGAGAGAGCACACATAAAATGAGGTGATATATATACAGTATATATGAGAGAAGCACAGATATAATAAGATATACAGTATATATGAGAGAAGAACACATATAATGAGGTGATATATACAGTATATATGAGAGAAGCACACATATAATGAGGTGACATATACAGTATATATGAGAGAAGCACAGATATAATAAGATATACAGTATATATGAGAGAAGAACACATATAATGAGGTGATATATACAGTATATATGAGAGAAGCACACATATAATGAGGTGATATATATACAGTATATATGAGAGAAGCACACATATAATGAGGTGATATATATACAGTATATATGAGAGAAGCACACATATAATGAGGTGATATATACAGTATATATGAGAGAAGCACACATATAATGAGGTGACATATACAGTATATATGAGAGAAGCACAGATATAATAAGATATACAGTATATATGAGAGAAGAACACATATAATGAGGTGATATATACAGTATATATGAGAGAAGCACACATATAATGAGGTGATATATATATATATATATATATATATATATACAGTATATATGAGAGAAGCACACATATAATGAGGTGATATATACAGTATATATGAGAGAAGCACACATATAATGAGGTGATATATATACAGTATATATGAGAGAAGCACACATATAATGAGGTGATATATACAGTATATATGAGAGAAGCACACATATAATGAGGTGATATATACAGTATATATAAGAGAAGCACACATATAATGAGGTGATATATACAGTATATATGAGAGAAGCACACATATAATGAGGTGATATATACAGTATATATGAGAGAAGCACACATATAATGAGATGATATATATACAGTATATATGAGAGAAGCACACATATAATAAGATATACAGTATATATGAGAGAAGCACACAAATAATGAGGTGATATATACAGTATATATGAGAGAAGCACACATATAATGAGGTGATATATACAGTATATATGAGAGAAGCATACATATAATGAGATATACAGTATATATGAGAGAAGCACACATATAATGAGGTGATATATATACAGTATATATAAGAGAAGCACACATATAATGAGGTGATATATACAGTATATATGAGAGAAGCACACATATAATGAGGTGATATATACAGTATATATGAGAGAAGCACACATATAATGAGGTGATATATACAGTATATATGAGAGAAGCACACATATAATGAGGTGATATATACAGTATATATAAGAGAAGCACACATATAATGAGGTGATATATATACAGTATATATGAGAGAAGCACACATATAATGAGGTGATATATATACAGTATATATGAGAGAAGCACACATATAATGAGGTGATATATACAGTATATATGAGAGAAGCACACATATAATGAGGTGATATATACAGTATATATGAGAGCACACATATAATGAGGTGATATATACAGTATATATGTAAGAAGCACACATATAATGAGGTGATATATACAGTATATATGAGAGAAGCACACATATAATGAGGTGATATATATACAGTATATATGAGAGAAGCACACATATAACGAGGTGATATATATACAGTATATATGAGAGAAGCACACATATAATGAGGTGATATATATATACAGTATATATGAGAGTAGCACACATATAATGAGATGATATATACAGTATATATAAGAGAAGCACACATATAATAAGATACAGTATATATGAGAGAAGCACACATATAATGAGGTGATATATACAGTATATATGAGAGAAGCACACATATAATGAGGTGATATATACAGTATATATAAGAGAAGCACACATATAATGAGGTGATATATATATATATATATATATATATAAATATACAGTATATATGAGAGAAGCACACATATAATGAGGTGATATAAATACAGTATATATGAAAGAAGCACACATATAATGAGATGATATATATACAGTATATATAAGAGAAGCACACATATAATAAGATACAGTATATATGAGAGAAGCACACATATAATGAGGTGATATATACAGTATATATGAGAGAAGCACACATATAATGAGGTGATATATACAGTATATATGAGAGAAGCACACATATAATGAGGTGATATATACAGTATATATGAGAGAAGCACACATATAATGAGGTGATATATACAGTATATATGAGAGAAGCACACATATAATGAGATATACAGTATATATGAGAGAAGCACACATATAATGAGGTGAAATATACAGTATATATGAGAGAAGCACACATATAATGAGGTGATATAAACAGTATATATGAGAGAGCACACATAAAATGAGGTGATATATATACAGTATATATGAGAGAAGCACAGATATAATAAGATATACAGTATATATGAGAGAAGAACACATATAATGAGGTGATATATACAGTATATATGAGAGAAGCACACATATAATGAGGTGACATATACAGTATATATGAGAGAAGCACAGATATAATAAGATATACAGTATATATGAGAGAAGAACACATATAATGAGGTGATATATACAGTATATATGAGAGAAGCACACATATAATGAGGTGATATATATACAGTATATATGAGAGAAGCACACATATAATGAGGTGATATATATACAGTATATATGAGAGAAGCACACATATAATGAGGTGATATATACAGTATATATGAGAGAAGCACACATATAATGAGGTGACATATACAGTATATATGAGAGAAGCACAGATATAATAAGATATACAGTATATATGAGAGAAGAACACATATAATGAGGTGATATATACAGTATATATGAGAGAAGCACACATATAATGAGGTGATATATATATATATATATATATATATATATATATATATATATACAGTATATATGAGAGAAGCACACATATAATGAGGTGATATATACAGTATATATGAGAGAAGCACACATATAATGAGGTGATATATATACAGTATATATGAGAGAAGCACACATATAATGAGGTGATATATACAGTATATATGAGAGAAGCACACATATAATGAGGTGATATATACAGTATATATAAGAGAAGCACACATATAATGAGGTGATATATACAGTATATATGAGAGAAGCACACATATAATGAGGTGATATATACAGTATATATGAGAGAAGCACACATATAATGAGATGATATATATACAGTATATATGAGAGAAGCACACATATAATAAGATATACAGTATATATGAGAGAAGCACACAAATAATGAGGTGATATATACAGTATATATGAGAGAAGCACACATATAATGAGGTGATATATACAGTATATATGAGAGAAGCACACATATAATGAGATATACAGTATATATGAGAGAAGCACACATATAATGAGGTGATATATATACAGTATATATAAGAGAAGCACACATATAATGAGGTGATATATACAGTATATATGAGAGAAGCACACATATAATGAGGTGATATATACAGTATATATGAGAGAAGCACACATATAATGAGATGATATATATATACAGTATATATGAGAGAAGCACACATATAATGAGGTGATATATACAGTATATATAAGAGAAGCACACATATAATGAGGTGATATATACAGTATATATGAGAGAAGCACACATATAATGAGGTGATATATACAGTATATATGAGAGAAGCACACATATAATGAGGTGATATATACAGTATATATAAGAGAAGCACACATATAATGAGGTGATATATATACAGTATATATGAGAGAAGCACACATATAATGAGGTGATATATATACAGTAGATATGAGAGAAGCACACATATAATGAGGTGATATATACAGTATATATGAGAGAAGCACACATATAATGAGGTGATATATACAGTATATATGAGAGAAGCACACATATAATGAGGTGATATATATACAGTATATATGAGAGAAGCACACATATAATGAGGTGATATATATACAGTATATATGAGAGGAGCACACATATAATGAGGTGATATATACAGTATATATGAGAGAAGCACACATATAATGAGGTGATATATATACAGTATATATGAGAGAAGCACACATATAATGAGGTGATATATATATACAGTATATATGAGAGTAGCACACATATAATGAGATGATATATACAGTATATATAAGAGAAGCACACATATAATAAGATACAGTATATATGAGAGAAGCACACATATAATGAGGTGATATATACAGTATATATGAGAGAAGCACACATATAATGAGGTGATATATACAGTATATATAAGAGAAGCACACATATAATGAGGTGATATATATATATATATATATATATATATATATACAGTATATATGAGAGAAGCACACATATAATGAGGTGATATAAATACAGTATATATGAAAGAAGCACACATATAATGAGATTATATATATACAGTATATATAAGAGAAGCACACATATAATAAGATACAGTATATATGAGAGAAGCACACATATAATGAGGTGATATATATACAGTATATATGAGAGAAGCACACATATAATGAGGTGATATATACAGTATATATGAGAGAAGCACACATATAATGAGGTGATATATACAGTATATATGAGAGAAGCACACATATAATGAGGTGATATATACAGTATATATGAGAGAAGCACACATATAATGAGGTGATATATACAGTATATATGAGAGAAGCACACATATAATGAGGTGATATATACAGTATATATGAGAGAAGCACACATATAATGAGGTGATATATACAGTATATATGAGAGAAGCACACATATAATGAGGTGAAATATACAGTATATATGAGAGAAGCACACATATAATGAGGTGATATATACAGTATATATGAGAGAAGCACACATATAATGAGGTGATATATACAGTATATATGAGAGAAGCACACATATAATGAGGTGATATATATACAGTATATATGAGAGAAGCACACATATAATGAGGTGATATATACAGTATATATGAGAGAAGCACGCATATAATGAGGTGATATATATACAGTATATATGAGAGAAGCACACATATAATGAGGTGACATATACAGTATATATGAGAGAAGCACAGATATAATAAGATATACAGTATATATCAGAGAGAAGCACACATATAATGAGGTGATATATACAGTATATATGAGAGAAGCACACATATAATGAGGTGATATATACACAGTATATATGAGAGAAGCACACATATAATGAGGTGATATATACAGTATATATGAGAGAAGCACACATATAATGAGGTGATATATACAGTATATATGAGAGAAGCACACATATAATGAGGTGATATATACAGTATATATGAGAGAAGCACACATATAATGAGGTGATATATACAGTATATATAAGAGAAGCACACATATAATGAGGTGATATATATACAGTATATATGAGAGAAGCACACATATAATGAGGTGATATATATACAGTATATATGAGAGAAGCACACATATAATGAGGTGATATATACAGTATATATGAGAGAAGCACACATATAATGAGGTGATATATACAGTATATATGAGAGCACACATATAATGAGGTGATATATACAGTATATATGTAAGAAGCACACATATAATGAGGTGATATATACAGTATATATGAGAGAAGCACACATATAATGAGGTGATATATATACAGTATATATGAGAGAAGCACACATATAACGAGGTGATATATATACAGTATATATGAGAGAAGCACACATATAATGAGGTGATATATATATACAGTATATATGAGAGTAGCACACATATAATGAGATGATATATACAGTATATATAAGAGAAGCACACATATAATAAGATACAGTATATATGAGAGAAGCACACATATAATGAGGTGATATATACAGTATATATGAGAGAAGCACACATATAATGAGGTGATATATACAGTATATATAAGAGAAGCACACATATAATGAGGTGATATATATATATATATATATATATATATATATATACAGTATATATGAGAGAAGCACACATATAATGAGGTGATATAAATACAGTATATATGAAAGAAGCACACATATAATGAGATGATATATATACAGTATATATAAGAGAAGCACACATATAATAAGATACAGTATATATGAGAGAAGCACACATATAATGAGGTGATATATACAGTATATATGAGAGAAGCACACATATAATGAGGTGATATATACAGTATATATGAGAGAAGCACACATATAATGAGGTGATATATACAGTATATATGAGAGAAGCACACATATAATGAGGTGATATATACAGTATATATGAGAGAAGCACACATATAATGAGATATACAGTATATATGAGAGAAGCACACATATAATGAGGTGAAATATACAGTATATATGAGAGAAGCACACATATAATGAGGTGATATAAACAGTATATATGAGAGAGCACACATAAAATGAGGTGATATATATACAGTATATATGAGAGAAGCACACATATAATGAGGTGATATATACAGTATATATGAGAGAAGCACACATATAATGAGGTGATATATATACAGTATATATGAGAGAAGCACACATATAATGAGGTGATATATACAGTATATATGAGAGAAGCACACATATAATGAGGTGATATATATACAGTATATATGAGAGAAGCACACATATAATGAGGTGACATATACAGTATATATGAGAGAAGCACAGATATAATAAGATATACAGTATATATGAGAGAAGAACACATATAATGAGGTGATATATACAGTATATATGAGAGAAGCACACATATAATGAGGTGATATATATATATATATATATATATATATATACAGTATATATGAGAGAAGCACACATATAATGAGGTGATATATATATATATATATATATATATATATACAGTATATATGAGAGAAGCACACATATAATGAGGTGATATATACAGTATATATGAGAGAAGCACACATATAATGAGGTGATATATATATATATATATATATATACACAGTATATATGAGAGAAGCACACATATAATGAGGTGATATATACAGTATATATGAGAAGCACACATATAATGAGGTGATATATACAGTATATATGAGAGAAGCACACATATAATGAGGTGATATATACAGTATATATGAGAGAAGCACACATATAATGAGATATACAGTATATATGAGAGAAGCACACATATAATGAGGTGATATATACAGTATATATATGAGAGAAGCACACATATAATGAGATATACAGTATATATGAGAGAAGCACACATATAATGAGGTGATGTATACAGTATATATGAGAGAAGCACACATATAATGAGGTGATATATATATACAGTATATATGAGAGAAGCACACATATAATGAGATGATATATACAGTATATATGAGAGAAGCACACATATAATGAGGTGATATATACAGTATATATGAGAGAAGCACACATATAATGAGGTGATATATACAGTATATATGAGAGAAGCACACATATAATGAGGTGATATATACAGTATATATGAGAGAAGCACACATATAATGAGATATACAGTATATATGAGAGCACACATATAATGAGGTGATATATACAGTATATATGAGAGAAGCACACATATAATGAGGTGATATATACAGTATATATGAGAGAAGCACACATATAATGAGGTGATATATACAGTATATATAAGAGAAGCACACATATAATGAGGTGATATATACAGTATATATAAGAGAAACACACATATAATGAGGTGATATATACAGTATATATGAGAGAAGTACACATATAATGAGGTGATATATACAGTATATGAGAGAAGCACACATATAATAAGGTGATATATACAGTATATATGAGAGAAGCACACATATAATGAGGTAATATATACAGTATATATGAGAGAAGCACACATATAATAAGATATACAGTATATATGAGAGAAGCACACATATAATGAGGTGATATATACAGTATATATAAGAGAAGCACACATATAATGAGGTGATATATACAGTATATATGAGAGAAGCACACATATAATGAGGTGATATATACAGTATATATGAGAGAAGCACACATATAATGAGGTGATATATACAGTATATATAAGAGAAGCACACATATAATGAGATGATATATACAGTATATATGAGAGAAGTACACATATAATAAGATATACAGTATATATGAGAGAAGCACACATATAATAAGATATACAGTATATATGAGAGAAGCACACATATAATGAGATGATATATACAGTATATATGAGAGCACACATATAATGAGGTGATATATACAGTATATATGAGAGAAGCACACATATAATGAGATGATATATACAGTATATATGAGAGAAGCACACATATAATGAGGTTATATATATACAGTATATATGAGAGAAGCACACATATAATGAGGTGATATATACAGTATATATGAGAGAAGCACACATATAATGAGGTGATATATACAGTATATATGAGAGAAGCACACATATAATGAGGTGATATATACAGTATATATGAGAGAAGCACACATATAATGAGATGATATATACAGTATATATAAGAGAAGCACACATATAATGAGGTGATATATACAGTATATATGAGAGAAGCACACATATAATGAGGTGATATATACAGTATATATGAGAGAAGCACACTTATAATGAGGTGATATATATACAGTATATATGAGAGAAGCACACATATAATGAGGTGATATATACAGTATATATGAGAGAAGCACACATATAATGAGGTGATATATACAGTATATATGAGAGAAGCACACATATAATGAGGTGATATATACAGTATATATGAGAGAAGCACACATATAATGAGATGATATATACAGTATATATAAGAGAAGCACACATATAATGAGGTGATATATACAGTATATATGAGAGAAGCACACATATAATGAGATGATATATATACAGTATATATGAGAGAAGCACACATATAATGAGGTGATATATATACAGTATATATGAGAGAAGCACACATATAATGAGGTGATATATATACAGTATATATGAGAGAAGCACACTTATGAGGTGATATATACAGTATATATGAGAGAAGCACACATATAATGAGGTGATATATACAGTATATATGAGAGAAGCACACATATAATGAGATGATATATACAGTATATATGAGAGAAGCACACATATAATGAGGTGATATATATGTATACAGTATATATGAGAGAAGCACACATATAATGAGGTGATATATACACTATATATGAGAGAAGCACACATATAATGAGGTGATATATACAGTATATATGAGAGAAGCACACATATAATAAGGTGATATATACAGTATATATGAGAGAAACACATATAATGAGGTGATATATACAGTAAATATGAGAGAAGCACACATATAATGAGGTGATATATATATATATATATATATATATATACAGTATATATGAGAGAAGCACACATATAATGAGGTGATATATATATATATATATATATACAGTATATATGAGAGAAGCACACATATAATGAGGTGATATATACAGTATATATGAGAGAAGCACACATATAATGAGGTGATATATACAGTGTATATGAGAGAAGCACACATATAATGAGGTGATATATACAGTATATATGAGAGAAGCACACATATAATGAGGTGATATATACAGTATATATGAGAGAAGCACACATATAATGAGGTGATATATATACAGTATATATGAGAGAAGCACACATATAATGAGGTGATATATACAGTATATATGAGAGAAGCACACATATAATGAGGTGATATATACAGTATATATGAGAGAAGCACACATATAATGAGGTGATATATATACAGTATATATGAGAGAAGCACACATATAATGAGGTGATATATATACAGTATATATAAGAGAAGCACACATATAATAAGAAACAGTATATATGAGAGAAGCACATATATGAGATATACAGTATATATGAGAGCACACATATAATGAGGTGATATATACAGTATATATAAGAGAAGCACACATATAATGAGGTGATATATATACAGTATATATAAGAGAAGCACACATATAATAAGATATACAGTATAAATGAGAGAAGCACACATATAATGAGGTGATATATACAGTATATATAAGAGAAGCACACATATAATAAGATATACAGTATATATGAGAGAAGCACACATATAATGAGGTGATATATACAGTATATATAAGAGAAACACACATATAATAATATATACAGTATAAATGAGAGAAGCACACATATAATGAGATGATATATATACAGTATATATAAGAGAAGCACACATATAAGATACAGTATATATGAGAGAAGCACACATATAATGAGGTGATATATATATATATATATATATACAGTATATATGAGAGTAGCACACATATAATGAGATGATATATATACAGTATATATAAGAGAAGCACACATATAATAAGATATACAGTATAAATGAGAGAAGCACACATATAATGAGATGATATATATACAGTATATATAAGAGAAGCACACATATAAGATACAGTATATATGAGAGAAGCACACATATAATGAGGTGATATATATATATATATATATATATACAGTATATATGAGAGTAGCACACATATAATGAGATGATATATATACAGTATATATAAGAGAAGCACACATATAATAAGATACAGTATATATGAGAGAAGCACACATATAATGAGGTGATATATACAGTATATATGAGAGAAGCACACATATAATGAGGTGATATAAATACAGTATATATGAAAGAAGCACACATATAATGAGGTGATATATATATATATATATATACAGTATATATGAGAGAAGCACACATATAATGAGATGATATATATACAGTATATATAAGAGAAGCACACATATAATAAGATACAGTATATATGAGAGAAGCACACATATAATGAGGTGATATATACAGTATATATGAGAGAAGCACACATATAATGAGGTGATATATACAGTATATATAAGAGAAGCACACATATAATGAGGTGATATATACAGTATATATGAGAGAAGCACACATATAATGAGATATACAGTATATATGAGAGAAGCACACGTATAATGAGGTGATATATACAGTATATATGAGAGAAGCACACATATAATAAGGTGATATATATAGTATATATATGAGAGAAGCACACATATAATGAGGTGATATATACAGTATATATGAGAGAAGCACACATATAATGAGGTGATATATACAGTATATATGAGAGAAGCACACATATAATGAGGTGATATATACAGTATATATAAGAGAAGCACACATATAATGAGGTGATATATACAGTATATATGAGAGAAGCACACATATAATGAGGTGATATATACAGTATATATGAGAGAAGCACACATATAATGAGGTGATATATACAGTATATATAAGAGAAGCACACATATAATGAGGTGATATATACAGTATATGAGAGAAGCACACATATAATGAGGTGATATATACAGTATATATGAGAGGAGCACACATATAATGAGGTGATATATATATATATATACAGTATATATGAGAGAAGCACACATATAATGAGGTGATATATACAGTATATATGAGAGAAGCACACATATAATGAGGTGATATATACACAGTATATATGAGAGAAGCACACATATAATGAGGTGATATATACAGTATAAATGAGAGAAGCACACATATAATGAGGTGATATATACAGTATATATAAGAGAAGCACACATATGAGGTGATATATACAGTATATATGAGAGAAGCACACATATAATGAGGTGATATATACAGTATAAATGAGAGAAGCACACATATAATGAGATGATATATATACAGTATATATAAGAGAAGCACACATATAAGATACAGTATATATGAGAGAAGCACACATATAATGAGGTGATATATATATATATATATATATATATATATATATATATACAGTATATATGAGAGTAGCACACATATAATGAGATGATATATATACAGTATATATAAGAGAAGCACACATATAATGAGGTGATATATACAGTATATATGAGAGCACACATATAATGAGGTGATATATACAGTATATATGAGAGCACACATATAATGAGGTGATATATACAGTATATATGAGAGAAGCACACATATAATGAGGTGATATATATACAGTATATATGAGAGAAGCACACATATAATGAGGTGATATATACAGTATATATGAGAGAAGCACACATATAATGAGGTGATATATACAGTATATATAAGAGAAGCACACATATATTGAGGTGATATATACAGTATATATGAGAGAAGCACACATATAATGAGGTGATATATACAGTATATATGAGAGAAGCACACATATAATGAGATGATATATATACAGTATATATGAGAGAAGCACACATATAATAAGATATACAGTATATATGAGAGAAGCACACATATAATGAGGTGATATATACAGTATATATGAGAGAAGCACACATATAATGAGATATACAGTATATATGAGAGAAGCACACATATAATGAGGTGATATATATACAGTATATATAAGAGAAGCACACATATAATGAGGTGATATATACAGTATATATGAGAGAAGCACACATATAATGAGGTGATATATACAGTATATATGAGAGAAGCACACATATAATGAGATGATATATATATACAGTATATATGAGAGAGAGAGAAGCACACATATAATGAGGTGATATATACAGTATATATAAGAGAAGCACACATATAATGAGGTGATATATACAGTATATATGAGAGAAGCACACATATAATGAGGTGATATATACAGTATATATGAGAGAAGCACACATATAATGAGGTGATATATACAGTATATATAAGAGAAGCACACATATAATGAGGTGATATATATACAGTATATATGAGAGAAGCACACATATAATGAGGTGATATATATACAGTATATATGAGAGAAGCACACATATAATGAGGTGATATATACAGTATATATGAGAGAAGCACACATATAATGAGGTGATATATACAGTATATATGAGAGAAGCACACATATAATGAGGTGATATATATACAGTATATATGAGAGAAGCACACATATAATGAGGTGATATATATACAGTATATATGAGAGGAGCACACATATAATGAGGTGATATATACAGTATATATGAGAGAAGCACACATATAATGAGGTGATATATATACAGTATATATGAGAGAAGCACACATATAATGAGGTGATATATATATACAGTATATATGAGAGTAGCACACATATAATGAGATGATATATACAGTATATATAAGAGAAGCACACATATAATAAGATACAGTATATATGAGAGAAGCACACATATAATGAGGTGATATATACAGTATATATGAGAGAAGCACACATATAATGAGGTGATATATACAGTATATATAAGAGAAGCACACATATAATGAGGTGATATATATATATATATATATACAGTATATATGAGAGAAGCACACATATAATGAGGTGATATAAATACAGTATATATGAAAGAAGCACACATATAATGAGATTATATATATACAGTATATATAAGAGAAGCACACATATAATAAGATACAGTATATATGAGAGAAGCACACATATAATGAGGTGATATATATACAGTATATATGAGAGAAGCACACATATAATGAGGTGATATATACAGTATATATGAGAGAAGCACACATATAATGAGGTGATATATACAGTATATATGAGAGAAGCACACATATAATGAGGTGATATATACAGTATATATGAGAGAAGCACACATATAATGAGGTGATATATACAGTATATATGAGAGAAGCACACATATAATGAGGTGATATATACAGTATATATGAGAGAAGCACACATATAATGAGGTGATATATACAGTATATATGAGAGAAGCACACATATAATGAGGTGAAATATACAGTATATATGAGAGAAGCACACATATAATGAGGTGATATATACAGTATATATGAGAGAAGCACACATATAATGAGGTGATATATACAGTATATATGAGAGAAGCACACATATAATGAGGTGATATATATACAGTATATATGAGAGAAGCACACATATAATGAGGTGATATATACAGTATATATGAGAGAAGCACGCATATAATGAGGTGATATATATACAGTATATATGAGAGAAGCACACATATAATGAGGTGACATATACAGTATATATGAGAGAAGCACAGATATAATAAGATATACAGTATATATCAGAGAGAAGCACACATATAATGAGGTGATATATACAGTATATATGAGAGAAGCACACATATAATGAGGTGATATATACACAGTATATATGAGAGAAGCACACATATAATGAGGTGATATATACAGTATATATGAGAGAAGCACACATATAATGAGGTGATATATACAGTATATATGAGAGAAGCACACATATAATGAGGTGATATATACAGTATATATGAGAGAAGCACACATATAATGAGGTGATATATACAGTATATATAAGAGAAGCACACATATAATGAGGTGATATATATACAGTATATATGAGAGAAGCACACATATAATGAGGTGATATATATACAGTATATATGAGAGAAGCACACATATAATGAGGTGATATATACAGTATATATGAGAGAAGCACACATATAATGAGGTGATATATACAGTATATATGAGAGCACACATATAATGAGGTGATATATACAGTATATATGTAAGAAGCACACATATAATGAGGTGATATATACAGTATATATGAGAGAAGCACACATATAATGAGGTGATATATATACAGTATATATGAGAGAAGCACACATATAACGAGGTGATATATATACAGTATATATGAGAGAAGCACACATATAATGAGGTGATATATATATACAGTATATATGAGAGTAGCACACATATAATGAGATGATATATACAGTATATATAAGAGAAGCACACATATAATAAGATACAGTATATATGAGAGAAGCACACATATAATGAGGTGATATATACAGTATATATGAGAGAAGCACACATATAATGAGGTGATATATACAGTATATATAAGAGAAGCACACATATAATGAGGTGATATATATATATATATATATATATATACAGTATATATGAGAGAAGCACACATATAATGAGGTGATATAAATACAGTATATATGAAAGAAGCACACATATAATGAGATGATATATATACAGTATATATAAGAGAAGCACACATATAATAAGATACAGTATATATGAGAGAAGCACACATATAATGAGGTGATATATACAGTATATATGAGAGAAGCACACATATAATGAGGTGATATATACAGTATATATGAGAGAAGCACACATATAATGAGGTGATATATACAGTATATATGAGAGAAGCACACATATAATGAGGTGATATATACAGTATATATGAGAGAAGCACACATATAATGAGATATACAGTATATATGAGAGAAGCACACATATAATGAGGTGAAATATACAGTATATATGAGAGAAGCACACATATAATGAGGTGATATAAACAGTATATATGAGAGAGCACACATAAAATGAGGTGATATATATACAGTATATATGAGAGAAGCACAGATATAATAAGATATACAGTATATATGAGAGAAGAACACATATAATGAGGTGATATATACAGTATATATGAGAGAAGCACACATATAATGAGGTGACATATACAGTATATATGAGAGAAGCACAGATATAATAAGATATACAGTATATATGAGAGAAGAACACATATAATGAGGTGATATATACAGTATATATGAGAGAAGCACACATATAATGAGGTGATATATACAGTATATATGAGAGAAGCACACATATAATGAGGTGATATATATACAGTATATATGAGAGAAGCACACATATAATGAGGTGATATATACAGTATATATGAGAGAAGCACACATATAATGAGGTGACATATACAGTATATATGAGAGAAGCACAGATATAATAAGATATACAGTATATATGAGAGAAGAACACATATAATGAGGTGATATATACAGTATATATGAGAGAAGCACACATATAATGAGGTGATATATATATATATATATATATATATATATATATACAGTATATATGAGAGAAGCACACATATAATGAGGTGATATATACAGTATATATGAGAGAAGCACACATATAATGAGGTGATATATATACAGTATATATGAGAGAAGCACACATATAATGAGGTGATATATACAGTATATATGAGAGAAGCACACATATAATGAGGTGATATATACAGTATATATAAGAGAAGCACACATATAATGAGGTGATATATACAGTATATATGAGAGAAGCACACATATAATGAGGTGATATATACAGTATATATGAGAGAAGCACACATATAATGAGATGATATATATACAGTATATATGAGAGAAGCACACATATAATAAGATATACAGTATATATGAGAGAAGCACACAAATAATGAGGTGATATATACAGTATATATGAGAGAAGCACACATATAATGAGGTGATATATACAGTATATATGAGAGAAGCACACATATAATGAGATATACAGTATATATGAGAGAAGCACACATATAATGAGGTGATATATATACAGTATATATAAGAGAAGCACACATATAATGAGGTGATATATACAGTATATATGAGAGAAGCACACATATAATGAGGTGATATATACAGTATATATGAGAGAAGCACACATATAATGAGATGATATATATATACAGTATATATGAGAGAAGCACACATATAATGAGGTGATATATACAGTATATATAAGAGAAGCACACATATAATGAGGTGATATATACAGTATATATGAGAGAAGCACACATATAATGAGGTGATATATACAGTATATATGAGAGAAGCACACATATAATGAGGTGATATATACAGTATATATAAGAGAAGCACACATATAATGAGATGATATATATACAGTATATATGAGAGAAGCACACATATAATAAGATATACAGTATATATGAGAGAAGCACACAAATAATGAGGTGATATATACAGTATATATGAGAGAAGCACACATATAATGAGGTGATATATACAGTATATATGAGAGAAGCACACATATAATGAGATATACAGTATATATGAGAGAAGCACACATATAATGAGGTGATATATATACAGTATATATAAGAGAAGCACACATATAATGAGGTGATATATACAGTATATATGAGAGAAGCACACATATAATGAGGTGATATATACAGTATATATGAGAGAAGCACACATATAATGAGATGATATATATATACAGTATATATGAGAGAAGCACACATATAATGAGGTGATATATACAGTATATATAAGAGAAGCACACATATAATGAGGTGATATATACAGTATATATGAGAGAAGCACACATATAATGAGGTGATATATACAGTATATATGAGAGAAGCACACATATAATGAGGTGATATATACAGTATATATAAGAGAAGCACACATATAATGAGGTGATATATATACAGTATATATGAGAGAAGCACACATATAATGAGGTGATATATATACAGTATATATGAGAGAAGCACACATATAATGAGGTGATATATACAGTATATATGAGAGAAGCACACATATAATGAGGTGATATATACAGTATATATGAGAGAAGCACACATATAATGAGGTGATATATATACAGTATATATGAGAGAAGCACACATATAATGAGGTGATATATATACAGTATATATGAGAGGAGCACACATATAATGAGGTGATATATACAGTATATATGAGAGAAGCACACATATAATGAGGTGATATATATACAGTATATATGAGAGAAGCACACATATAATAAGATATACAGTATATATGAGAGAAGCACACAAATAATGAGGTGATATATACAGTATATATAAGAGAAGCACACATATAATAAGATACAGTATATATGAGAGAAGCACACATATAATGAGGTGATATATACAGTATATATGAGAGAAGCACACATATAATGAGGTGATATATACAGTATATATAAGAGAAGCACACATATAATGAGGTGATATATATATATATATATATATATATATATATATATATACAGTATATATGAGAGAAGCACACATATAATGAGGTGATATAAATACAGTATATATGAAAGAAGCACACATATAATGAGATTATATATATACAGTATATATAAGAGAAGCACACATATAATAAGATACAGTATATATGAGAGAAGCACACATATAATGAGGTGATATATATACAGTATATATGAGAGAAGCACACATATAATGAGGTGATATATACAGTATATATGAGAGAAGCACACATATAATGAGGTGATATATACAGTATATATGAGAGAAGCACACATATAATGAGGTGATATATACAGTATATATGAGAGAAGCACACATATAATGAGGTGATATATACAGTATATATGAGAGAAGCACACATATAATGAGGTGATATATACAGTATATATGAGAGAAGCACACATATAATGAGGTGATATATACAGTATATATGAGAGAAGCACACATATAATGAGGTGAAATATACAGTATATATGAGAGAAGCACACATATAATGAGGTGATATATACAGTATATATGAGAGAAGCACACATATAATGAGGTGATATATACAGTATATATGAGAGAAGCACACATATAATGAGGTGATATATATACAGTATATATGAGAGAAGCACACATATAATGAGGTGATATATACAGTATATATGAGAGAAGCACGCATATAATGAGGTGATATATATACAGTATATATGAGAGAAGCACACATATAATGAGGTGACATATACAGTATATATGAGAGAAGCACAGATATAATAAGATATACAGTATATATCAGAGAGAAGCACACATATAATGAGGTGATATATACAGTATATATGAGAGAAGCACACATATAATGAGGTGATATATACACAGTATATATGAGAGAAGCACACATATAATGAGGTGATATATACAGTATATATGAGAGAAGCACACATATAATGAGGTGATATATACAGTATATATGAGAGAAGCACACATATAATGAGGTGATATATACAGTATATATGAGAGAAGCACACATATAATGAGGTGATATATACAGTATATATAAGAGAAGCACACATATAATGAGGTGATATATATACAGTATATATGAGAGAAGCACACATATAATGAGGTGATATATATACAGTATATATGAGAGAAGCACACATATAATGAGGTGATATATACAGTATATATGAGAGAAGCACACATATAATGAGGTGATATATACAGTATATATGAGAGCACACATATAATGAGGTGATATATACAGTATATATGTAAGAAGCACACATATAATGAGGTGATATATACAGTATATATGAGAGAAGCACACATATAATGAGGTGATATATATACAGTATATATGAGAGAAGCACACATATAACGAGGTGATATATATACAGTATATATGAGAGAAGCACACATATAATGAGGTGATATATATATACAGTATATATGAGAGTAGCACACATATAATGAGATGATATATACAGTATATATAAGAGAAGCACACATATAATAAGATACAGTATATATGAGAGAAGCACACATATAATGAGGTGATATATACAGTATATATGAGAGAAGCACACATATAATGAGGTGATATATACAGTATATATAAGAGAAGCACACATATAATGAGGTGATATATATATATATATATATATATACAGTATATATGAGAGAAGCACACATATAATGAGGTGATATAAATACAGTATATATGAAAGAAGCACACATATAATGAGATGATATATATACAGTATATATAAGAGAAGCACACATATAATAAGATACAGTATATATGAGAGAAGCACACATATAATGAGGTGATATATACAGTATATATGAGAGAAGCACACATATAATGAGGTGATATATACAGTATATATGAGAGAAGCACACATATAATGAGGTGATATATACAGTATATATGAGAGAAGCACACATATAATGAGGTGATATATACAGTATATATGAGAGAAGCACACATATAATGAGATATACAGTATATATGAGAGAAGCACACATATAATGAGGTGAAATATACAGTATATATGAGAGAAGCACACATATAATGAGGTGATATAAACAGTATATATGAGAGAGCACACATAAAATGAGGTGATATATATACAGTATATATGAGAGAAGCACAGATATAATAAGATATACAGTATATATGAGAGAAGAACACATATAATGAGGTGATATATACAGTATATATGAGAGAAGCACACATATAATGAGGTGACATATACAGTATATATGAGAGAAGCACAGATATAATAAGATATACAGTATATATGAGAGAAGAACACATATAATGAGGTGATATATACAGTATATATGAGAGAAGCACACATATAATGAGGTGATATATATACAGTATATATGAGAGAAGCACACATATAATGAGGTGATATATATACAGTATATATGAGAGAAGCACACATATAATGAGGTGATATATACAGTATATATGAGAGAAGCACACATATAATGAGGTGACATATACAGTATATATGAGAGAAGCACAGATATAATAAGATATACAGTATATATGAGAGAAGAACACATATAATGAGGTGATATATACAGTATATATGAGAGAAGCACACATATAATGAGGTGATATATATATATATATATATATATATATATACAGTATATATGAGAGAAGCACACATATAATGAGGTGATATATACAGTATATATGAGAGAAGCACACATATAATGAGGTGATATATATACAGTATATATGAGAGAAGCACACATATAATGAGGTGATATATACAGTATATATGAGAGAAGCACACATATAATGAGGTGATATATACAGTATATATAAGAGAAGCACACATATAATGAGGTGATATATACAGTATATATGAGAGAAGCACACATATAATGAGGTGATATATACAGTATATATGAGAGAAGCACACATATAATGAGATGATATATATACAGTATATATGAGAGAAGCACACATATAATAAGATATACAGTATATATGAGAGAAGCACACAAATAATGAGGTGATATATACAGTATATATGAGAGAAGCACACATATAATGAGGTGATATATACAGTATATATGAGAGAAGCATACATATAATGAGATATACAGTATATATGAGAGAAGCACACATATAATGAGGTGATATATATACAGTATATATAAGAGAAGCACACATATAATGAGGTGATATATACAGTATATATGAGAGAAGCACACATATAATGAGGTGATATATACAGTATATATGAGAGAAGCACACATATAATGAGGTGATATATACAGTATATATGAGAGAAGCACACATATAATGAGGTGATATATACAGTATATATAAGAGAAGCACACATATAATGAGGTGATATATATACAGTATATATGAGAGAAGCACACATATAATGAGGTGATATATATACAGTATATATGAGAGAAGCACACATATAATGAGGTGATATATACAGTATATATGAGAGAAGCACACATATAATGAGGTGATATATACAGTATATATGAGAGCACACATATAATGAGGTGATATATACAGTATATATGTAAGAAGCACACATATAATGAGGTGATATATACAGTATATATGAGAGAAGCACACATATAATGAGGTGATATATATACAGTATATATGAGAGAAGCACACATATAACGAGGTGATATATATACAGTATATATGAGAGAAGCACACATATAATGAGGTGATATATATATACAGTATATATGAGAGTAGCACACATATAATGAGATGATATATACAGTATATATAAGAGAAGCACACATATAATAAGATACAGTATATATGAGAGAAGCACACATATAATGAGGTGATATATACAGTATATATGAGAGAAGCACACATATAATGAGGTGATATATACAGTATATATAAGAGAAGCACACATATAATGAGGTGATATATATATATATATATATATATATATATATACAGTATATATGAGAGAAGCACACATATAATGAGGTGATATAAATACAGTATATATGAAAGAAGCACACATATAATGAGATGATATATATACAGTATATATAAGAGAAGCACACATATAATAAGATACAGTATATATGAGAGAAGCACACATATAATGAGGTGATATATACAGTATATATGAGAGAAGCACACATATAATGAGGTGATATATACAGTATATATGAGAGAAGCACACATATAATGAGGTGATATATACAGTATATATGAGAGAAGCACACATATAATGAGGTGATATATACAGTATATATGAGAGAAGCACACATATAATGAGATATACAGTATATATGAGAGAAGCACACATATAATGAGGTGAAATATACAGTATATATGAGAGAAGCACACATATAATGAGGTGATATAAACAGTATATATGAGAGAGCACACATAAAATGAGGTGATATATATACAGTATATATGAGAGAAGCACAGATATAATAAGATATACAGTATATATGAGAGAAGAACACATATAATGAGGTGATATATACAGTATATATGAGAGAAGCACACATATAATGAGGTGACATATACAGTATATATGAGAGAAGCACAGATATAATAAGATATACAGTATATATGAGAGAAGAACACATATAATGAGGTGATATATACAGTATATATGAGAGAAGCACACATATAATGAGGTGATATATATACAGTATATATGAGAGAAGCACACATATAATGAGGTGATATATATACAGTATATATGAGAGAAGCACACATATAATGAGGTGATATATACAGTATATATGAGAGAAGCACACATATAATGAGGTGACATATACAGTATATATGAGAGAAGCACAGATATAATAAGATATACAGTATATATGAGAGAAGAACACATATAATGAGGTGATATATACAGTATATATGAGAGAAGCACACATATAATGAGGTGATATATATATATATATATATATATATATATATATATATATATACAGTATATATGAGAGAAGCACACATATAATGAGGTGATATATACAGTATATATGAGAGAAGCACACATATAATGAGGTGATATATATACAGTATATATGAGAGAAGCACACATATAATGAGGTGATATATACAGTATATATGAGAGAAGCACACATATAATGAGGTGATATATACAGTATATATAAGAGAAGCACACATATAATGAGGTGATATATACAGTATATATGAGAGAAGCACACATATAATGAGGTGATATATACAGTATATATGAGAGAAGCACACATATAATGAGATGATATATATACAGTATATATGAGAGAAGCACACATATAATAAGATATACAGTATATATGAGAGAAGCACACAAATAATGAGGTGATATATACAGTATATATGAGAGAAGCACACATATAATGAGGTGATATATACAGTATATATGAGAGAAGCACACATATAATGAGATATACAGTATATATGAGAGAAGCACACATATAATGAGGTGATATATATACAGTATATATAAGAGAAGCACACATATAATGAGGTGATATATACAGTATATATGAGAGAAGCACACATATAATGAGGTGATATATACAGTATATATGAGAGAAGCACACATATAATGAGATGATATATATATACAGTATATATGAGAGAAGCACACATATAATGAGGTGATATATACAGTATATATAAGAGAAGCACACATATAATGAGGTGATATATACAGTATATATGAGAGAAGCACACATATAATGAGGTGATATATACAGTATATATGAGAGAAGCACACATATAATGAGGTGATATATACAGTATATATAAGAGAAGCACACATATAATGAGGTGATATATATACAGTATATATGAGAGAAGCACACATATAATGAGGTGATATATATACAGTAGATATGAGAGAAGCACACATATAATGAGGTGATATATACAGTATATATGAGAGAAGCACACATATAATGAGGTGATATATACAGTATATATGAGAGAAGCACACATATAATGAGGTGATATATATACAGTATATATGAGAGAAGCACACATATAATGAGGTGATATATATACAGTATATATGAGAGGAGCACACATATAATGAGGTGATATATACAGTATATATGAGAGAAGCACACATATAATGAGGTGATATATATACAGTATATATGAGAGAAGCACACATATAATGAGGTGATATATATATACAGTATATATGAGAGTAGCACACATATAATGAGATGATATATACAGTATATATAAGAGAAGCACACATATAATAAGATACAGTATATATGAGAGAAGCACACATATAATGAGGTGATATATACAGTATATATGAGAGAAGCACACATATAATGAGGTGATATATACAGTATATATAAGAGAAGCACACATATAATGAGGTGATATATATATATATATATATATATATATATATACAGTATATATGAGAGAAGCACACATATAATGAGGTGATATAAATACAGTATATATGAAAGAAGCACACATATAATGAGATTATATATATACAGTATATATAAGAGAAGCACACATATAATAAGATACAGTATATATGAGAGAAGCACACATATAATGAGGTGATATATATACAGTATATATGAGAGAAGCACACATATAATGAGGTGATATATACAGTATATATGAGAGAAGCACACATATAATGAGGTGATATATACAGTATATATGAGAGAAGCACACATATAATGAGGTGATATATACAGTATATATGAGAGAAGCACACATATAATGAGGTGATATATACAGTATATATGAGAGAAGCACACATATAATGAGGTGATATATACAGTATATATGAGAGAAGCACACATATAATGAGGTGATATATACAGTATATATGAGAGAAGCACACATATAATGAGGTGAAATATACAGTATATATGAGAGAAGCACACATATAATGAGGTGATATATACAGTATATATGAGAGAAGCACACATATAATGAGGTGATATATACAGTATATATGAGAGAAGCACACATATAATGAGGTGATATATATACAGTATATATGAGAGAAGCACACATATAATGAGGTGATATATACAGTATATATGAGAGAAGCACGCATATAATGAGGTGATATATATACAGTATATATGAGAGAAGCACACATATAATGAGGTGACATATACAGTATATATGAGAGAAGCACAGATATAATAAGATATACAGTATATATCAGAGAGAAGCACACATATAATGAGGTGATATATACAGTATATATGAGAGAAGCACACATATAATGAGGTGATATATACACAGTATATATGAGAGAAGCACACATATAATGAGGTGATATATACAGTATATATGAGAGAAGCACACATATAATGAGGTGATATATACAGTATATATGAGAGAAGCACACATATAATGAGGTGATATATACAGTATATATGAGAGAAGCACACATATAATGAGGTGATATATACAGTATATATAAGAGAAGCACACATATAATGAGGTGATATATATACAGTATATATGAGAGAAGCACACATATAATGAGGTGATATATATACAGTATATATGAGAGAAGCACACATATAATGAGGTGATATATACAGTATATATGAGAGAAGCACACATATAATGAGGTGATATATACAGTATATATGAGAGCACACATATAATGAGGTGATATATACAGTATATATGTAAGAAGCACACATATAATGAGGTGATATATACAGTATATATGAGAGAAGCACACATATAATGAGGTGATATATATACAGTATATATGAGAGAAGCACACATATAACGAGGTGATATATATACAGTATATATGAGAGAAGCACACATATAATGAGGTGATATATATATACAGTATATATGAGAGTAGCACACATATAATGAGATGATATATACAGTATATATAAGAGAAGCACACATATAATAAGATACAGTATATATGAGAGAAGCACACATATAATGAGGTGATATATACAGTATATATGAGAGAAGCACACATATAATGAGGTGATATATACAGTATATATAAGAGAAGCACACATATAATGAGGTGATATATATATATATATATATATATATATATATATACAGTATATATGAGAGAAGCACACATATAATGAGGTGATATAAATACAGTATATATGAAAGAAGCACACATATAATGAGATGATATATATACAGTATATATAAGAGAAGCACACATATAATAAGATACAGTATATATGAGAGAAGCACACATATAATGAGGTGATATATACAGTATATATGAGAGAAGCACACATATAATGAGGTGATATATACAGTATATATGAGAGAAGCACACATATAATGAGGTGATATATACAGTATATATGAGAGAAGCACACATATAATGAGGTGATATATACAGTATATATGAGAGAAGCACACATATAATGAGATATACAGTATATATGAGAGAAGCACACATATAATGAGGTGAAATATACAGTATATATGAGAGAAGCACACATATAATGAGGTGATATAAACAGTATATATGAGAGAGCACACATAAAATGAGGTGATATATATACAGTATATATGAGAGAAGCACACATATAATGAGGTGATATATACAGTATATATGAGAGAAGCACACATATAATGAGGTGATATATATACAGTATATATGAGAGAAGCACACATATAATGAGGTGATATATACAGTATATATGAGAGAAGCACACATATAATGAGGTGATATATATACAGTATATATGAGAGAAGCACACATATAATGAGGTGACATATACAGTATATATGAGAGAAGCACAGATATAATAAGATATACAGTATATATGAGAGAAGAACACATATAATGAGGTGATATATACAGTATATATGAGAGAAGCACACATATAATGAGGTGATATATATATATATATATATATATATATATACAGTATATATGAGAGAAGCACACATATAATGAGGTGATATATATATATATATATATATATATATATACAGTATATATGAGAGAAGCACACATATAATGAGGTGATATATACAGTATATATGAGAGAAGCACACATATAATGAGGTGATATATATATATATATATATATATACACAGTATATATGAGAGAAGCACACATATAATGAGGTGATATATACAGTATATATGAGAAGCACACATATAATGAGGTGATATATACAGTATATATGAGAGAAGCACACATATAATGAGGTGATATATACAGTATATATGAGAGAAGCACACATATAATGAGATATACAGTATATATGAGAGAAGCACACATATAATGAGGTGATATATACAGTATATATATGAGAGAAGCACACATATAATGAGATATACAGTATATATGAGAGAAGCACACATATAATGAGGTGATGTATACAGTATATATGAGAGAAGCACACATATAATGAGGTGATATATATATACAGTATATATGAGAGAAGCACACATATAATGAGATGATATATACAGTATATATGAGAGAAGCACACATATAATGAGGTGATATATACAGTATATATGAGAGAAGCACACATATAATGAGGTGATATATACAGTATATATGAGAGAAGCACACATATAATGAGGTGATATATACAGTATATATGAGAGAAGCACACATATAATGAGATATACAGTATATATGAGAGCACACATATAATGAGGTGATATATACAGTATATATGAGAGAAGCACACATATAATGAGGTGATATATACAGTATATATGAGAGAAGCACACATATAATGAGGTGATATATACAGTATATATAAGAGAAGCACACATATAATGAGGTGATATATACAGTATATATAAGAGAAACACACATATAATGAGGTGATATATACAGTATATATGAGAGAAGTACACATATAATGAGGTGATATATACAGTATATGAGAGAAGCACACATATAATAAGGTGATATATACAGTATATATGAGAGAAGCACACATATAATGAGGTAATATATACAGTATATATGAGAGAAGCACACATATAATAAGATATACAGTATATATGAGAGAAGCACACATATAATGAGGTGATATATACAGTATATATAAGAGAAGCACACATATAATGAGGTGATATATACAGTATATATGAGAGAAGCACACATATAATGAGGTGATATATACAGTATATATGAGAGAAGCACACATATAATGAGGTGATATATACAGTATATATAAGAGAAGCACACATATAATGAGATGATATATACAGTATATATGAGAGAAGTACACATATAATAAGATATACAGTATATATGAGAGAAGCACACATATAATAAGATATACAGTATATATGAGAGAAGCACACATATAATGAGATGATATATACAGTATATATGAGAGCACACATATAATGAGGTGATATATACAGTATATATGAGAGAAGCACACATATAATGAGATGATATATACAGTATATATGAGAGAAGCACACATATAATGAGGTTATATATATACAGTATATATGAGAGAAGCACACATATAATGAGGTGATATATACAGTATATATGAGAGAAGCACACATATAATGAGGTGATATATACAGTATATATGAGAGAAGCACACATATAATGAGGTGATATATACAGTATATATGAGAGAAGCACACATATAATGAGATGATATATACAGTATATATAAGAGAAGCACACATATAATGAGGTGATATATACAGTATATATGAGAGAAGCACACATATAATGAGGTGATATATACAGTATATATGAGAGAAGCACACTTATAATGAGGTGATATATATACAGTATATATGAGAGAAGCACACATATAATGAGGTGATATATACAGTATATATGAGAGAAGCACACATATAATGAGGTGATATATACAGTATATATGAGAGAAGCACACATATAATGAGGTGATATATACAGTATATATGAGAGAAGCACACATATAATGAGATGATATATACAGTATATATAAGAGAAGCACACATATAATGAGGTGATATATACAGTATATATGAGAGAAGCACACATATAATGAGATGATATATATACAGTATATATGAGAGAAGCACACATATAATGAGGTGATATATATACAGTATATATGAGAGAAGCACACATATAATGAGGTGATATATATACAGTATATATGAGAGAAGCACACTTATGAGGTGATATATACAGTATATATGAGAGAAGCACACATATAATGAGGTGATATATACAGTATATATGAGAGAAGCACACATATAATGAGATGATATATACAGTATATATGAGAGAAGCACACATATAATGAGGTGATATATATGTATACAGTATATATGAGAGAAGCACACATATAATGAGGTGATATATACACTATATATGAGAGAAGCACACATATAATGAGGTGATATATACAGTATATATGAGAGAAGCACACATATAATAAGGTGATATATACAGTATATATGAGAGAAACACATATAATGAGGTGATATATACAGTAAATATGAGAGAAGCACACATATAATGAGGTGATATATATATATATATATATATATATACAGTATATATGAGAGAAGCACACATATAATGAGGTGATATATATATATATATATATATACAGTATATATGAGAGAAGCACACATATAATGAGGTGATATATACAGTATATATGAGAGAAGCACACATATAATGAGGTGATATATACAGTGTATATGAGAGAAGCACACATATAATGAGGTGATATATACAGTATATATGAGAGAAGCACACATATAATGAGGTGATATATACAGTATATATGAGAGAAGCACACATATAATGAGGTGATATATATACAGTATATATGAGAGAAGCACACATATAATGAGGTGATATATACAGTATATATGAGAGAAGCACACATATAATGAGGTGATATATACAGTATATATGAGAGAAGCACACATATAATGAGGTGATATATATACAGTATATATGAGAGAAGCACACATATAATGAGGTGATATATATACAGTATATATAAGAGAAGCACACATATAATAAGAAACAGTATATATGAGAGAAGCACATATATGAGATATACAGTATATATGAGAGCACACATATAATGAGGTGATATATACAGTATATATAAGAGAAGCACACATATAATGAGGTGATATATATACAGTATATATAAGAGAAGCACACATATAATAAGATATACAGTATAAATGAGAGAAGCACACATATAATGAGGTGATATATACAGTATATATAAGAGAAGCACACATATAATAAGATATACAGTATATATGAGAGAAGCACACATATAATGAGGTGATATATACAGTATATATAAGAGAAACACACATATAATAATATATACAGTATAAATGAGAGAAGCACACATATAATGAGATGATATATATACAGTATATATAAGAGAAGCACACATATAAGATACAGTATATATGAGAGAAGCACACATATAATGAGGTGATATATATATATATATATATATACAGTATATATGAGAGTAGCACACATATAATGAGATGATATATATACAGTATATATAAGAGAAGCACACATATAATAAGATATACAGTATAAATGAGAGAAGCACACATATAATGAGATGATATATATACAGTATATATAAGAGAAGCACACATATAAGATACAGTATATATGAGAGAAGCACACATATAATGAGGTGATATATATATATATATATATATATACAGTATATATGAGAGTAGCACACATATAATGAGATGATATATATACAGTATATATAAGAGAAGCACACATATAATAAGATACAGTATATATGAGAGAAGCACACATATAATGAGGTGATATATACAGTATATATGAGAGAAGCACACATATAATGAGGTGATATAAATACAGTATATATGAAAGAAGCACACATATAATGAGGTGATATATATATATATATATATACAGTATATATGAGAGAAGCACACATATAATGAGATGATATATATACAGTATATATAAGAGAAGCACACATATAATAAGATACAGTATATATGAGAGAAGCACACATATAATGAGGTGATATATACAGTATATATGAGAGAAGCACACATATAATGAGGTGATATATACAGTATATATAAGAGAAGCACACATATAATGAGGTGATATATACAGTATATATGAGAGAAGCACACATATAATGAGATATACAGTATATATGAGAGAAGCACACGTATAATGAGGTGATATATACAGTATATATGAGAGAAGCACACATATAATAAGGTGATATATATAGTATATATATGAGAGAAGCACACATATAATGAGGTGATATATACAGTATATATGAGAGAAGCACACATATAATGAGGTGATATATACAGTATATATGAGAGAAGCACACATATAATGAGGTGATATATACAGTATATATAAGAGAAGCACACATATAATGAGGTGATATATACAGTATATATGAGAGAAGCACACATATAATGAGGTGATATATACAGTATATATGAGAGAAGCACACATATAATGAGGTGATATATACAGTATATATAAGAGAAGCACACATATAATGAGGTGATATATACAGTATATGAGAGAAGCACACATATAATGAGGTGATATATACAGTATATATGAGAGGAGCACACATATAATGAGGTGATATATATATATATATACAGTATATATGAGAGAAGCACACATATAATGAGGTGATATATACAGTATATATGAGAGAAGCACACATATAATGAGGTGATATATACACAGTATATATGAGAGAAGCACACATATAATGAGGTGATATATACAGTATAAATGAGAGAAGCACACATATAATGAGGTGATATATACAGTATATATAAGAGAAGCACACATATGAGGTGATATATACAGTATATATGAGAGAAGCACACATATAATGAGGTGATATATACAGTATAAATGAGAGAAGCACACATATAATGAGATGATATATATACAGTATATATAAGAGAAGCACACATATAAGATACAGTATATATGAGAGAAGCACACATATAATGAGGTGATATATATATATATATATATATATATATATATATATATACAGTATATATGAGAGTAGCACACATATAATGAGATGATATATATACAGTATATATAAGAGAAGCACACATATAATGAGGTGATATATACAGTATATATGAGAGCACACATATAATGAGGTGATATATACAGTATATATGAGAGCACACATATAATGAGGTGATATATACAGTATATATGAGAGAAGCACACATATAATGAGGTGATATATATACAGTATATATGAGAGAAGCACACATATAATGAGGTGATATATACAGTATATATGAGAGAAGCA
>JAUIMM010003847.1:0-18447 GCA_031769625.1 Taudactylus pleione
CAGTGTATGTGTCTAGTTATATTACATATGCAGTGTATGTGACTGTAATTATATTACATGTGCAGTGTATGTGACTGTAATTATATTACATGTGCAGTGTATGTGACTAATTGCATTAAATATGCAGTGTATGTGACTGTAATTATATTACATATGCAGTGTATGTGACTGTAATTATATTACATGTGCAGTGTATGTGACTGCAATTATATTACATGTGCAGTGTATGTGATTGTAATTATATTACATGCGCAGTGTATGTGACTAATTATATTACATATGCAGTGTATGTGACTAATTATATTACATATGCAGTGTATGTGACTAATTATATTACATATGCAGTGTATGTGACTAATTATATTACATATGCAGTGTATGTGAGTAATTATATTACATATGCAGTGTATGTGAGTAATTATATTACATATGCAGTGTATGTGAGTAATTATATTACATATGCAGTGTATGTGAGTAATTATATTACATATGCAGTGTATGTGGGTAATTATATTACATATGCAATGTATGTGAGTAATTATATTACATATGCAGTGTATGTGACTGTAATTATATTACATATGCAGTGTATGTGACTAATTATATTACATATGCAGTGTATGTGACTAATTATATTACATATGCAGTGTATGTGAGTAATTATATTACATATGCAGTGTATGTGAGTAATTATATTACATATGCAGTGTATGTGAGTAATTATATTACATATGCAGTGTATGTGGGTAATTATATTACATATGCAGTGTATGTGAGTAATTATATTACATATGCAGTGTATGTGAGTAATTATATTACATATGCAGTGTATGTGAGTAATTATATCACATTATGCAGTGTATGTGACTGTTTGCTAGCTGCTGTATTGACTCTGTCTGTTATGTCTGTCTGTCAGTATAACTATCACTGTTTTCTCTCCATCCTCTTGGGGTGGAGGTTTTTCACATACATTAAGATTGTGTGAAAGATGTCACATAACATTGCAACTATTGCCGTTATATTGAACATGTCAAAATATAAAGGAATACAGGACGGGGAGGGGAATCAGTCGGGAAGCCGAGGGACAAAATCCCTACCGCCGGCTGTTTCCAGACTGTCTAATCCCGGCAGGGTACTAATGACAGGCATCAAAATCCCTATGCCAGGAGCCCGACACCCGGCTTACTGATCGAAGGCAAGCCGGGCGTGGACAGCCGCGTAGGGGGGAGGGTTACGTTAGGGGCTCCCAGGGGGTCTTAGGGTTAGGCTCCCCCCTGGGAGTTTAGGGTTAGGCTAGGGGAAGGGGGTTAGGGTTGGGCAGCCACCGGGGGGGGGGGGTTAGGGTTAGGCACCCCCCCCGGGAGACTTGGGTTTAGGCAGCGGGGAAGGGGGGGTTAGGTTTAGGCACTTGGTGGGGAGGTTAGGGTTAGGAGATAAAAGAAGGTTAGTGATACTTACCTTTTGTAGCTTCTGGATTTTCACCCCTGCCGTGCTTCCGCTCTCGGGATTTGAACCGCCGGTTTCATGTAAATCATGTATGGCCTATTTGTCCCCTCAGGACGTAAAGGATGGTTTGTGTGTTGTCTGTTATAAAGAGCCACCTCATCAGTCCAGTTTACCTGTCCCTGGACAAGAGCCATCTTGGGTTTCCTCTTTGTCCCAGGTAATGGAGCAGTTTGTGGATCGTACGGCTGCTCCCACGATGCCTCCTTGGATGGGGTGTACACAACATGCCATGTTTGCACCTTCTATGCATACTTCCTGGAAGGATGTTGATGGCCATTTAGTCAGAGTATGGCTCCATCTAATGCTGATAGCAGACCGGTAGTTACTAAGGCGCCTAAGTGCAAGTTATCATTTTATCAGTCTGCCCAACATATGGATTCAGACTCATTATCACAGGATGATGCGCAGGGTTCCTCTCCAGGATCTAGCTCCGTCCACAGTGGATGGTTCCTTCTTTGGTGAAGGCAGTTAAATCAATCCTAGACATTCAGGATGATGAACCAGCTCATACAGTAGTAAGAAGGCCCCAATGTTTAATCGCCACCGAAAGGTGTCCAAAAACGGAGTTTCCTGTATCTGATCAGCTCACTGAGCATAGGGATGAGGCATGGGGTAACCCTGACAGACGTTTTTTTGTGAATAATAGTGTTCACTCTAGGTCTGGCGCCGGACCTAGAGAAAGTGCACTTCTGCGTGTACGCGCCCTAAAAGGGGGCATGGCCAAGGAAAAGAAAAGGGGTGTGTCTTTATGACGCGTCCCCTTTTCATCACCCTTGGGGGAGTGCCCGGCACTTACGGACATGCCGGGCAGCCCCCAAGCGGTTGCGGTCACAGTGAATGGATACCAGGCGCATGCGCCTGCCATCCATTCACCGGCGGTGACCGCTGCACCGCCGTTCTCCACACCCGCATTACACTGTGGCCCGCAGGAGGGGACGGCACTCGCAGGCTGTTTCAGCGGCTTCTGTATGTACTAAGCGGCAGGTACCTCTGACTGTGGATGCTCATGCAATGCTTTTAATCAGAAATGCTACATTGCCTATTCCGTCAGCATCTTCCCTGAAAGATTCCACGGATAAAAAGATTGAAGCCTGTCTTCAAACAATCTTTTCATCACCTGGATCAAACTATGGCTGGAGCCTGGGTAGCTAAAGCTGTTGAAGATGGATGGGGGCATTGGAGGGCTCCATACCAGATGCTACCAGAGAATGGATGATGTATATCTCCCATACACGGGAAGCGGCTTCCTATCTAGGAGGAGCTGCTGTAGACGCTGGAATTTTACCTTTCTATGGAAAAGTACTTTTTGTCGCAGAGTTGGATAAAATAATAGCTACTCTGGCGTCTTCAAAGTCAGCAGGTCTCCCATCTACAGCGACTAGGACAACAAACCAGAAAAAGAAAGACTATTGGCTGGGGCACACTTGGATGACCATTCATATAGAAAAACATTAAAATGTAACCTGTATTATATATCCATAAAAATTAGGAGGTATCCATACAAAATGTGTCCAAATGATCCAACAAATGTTGAACATTCAACATACACACACAACGATTTTTTGAGCGATTATCGTTAACGATATCGTTTATTGTTCAATCGTTGAAAAAATTGTTCACTTTTTGAGTTAAAACGATGAACGATTATCGTTCATGCGCATTCACGTTTGTAGTTCAGTCAGACTGACCAACTCAACGATTTTCAGTAAGGGAATATGCAAAAATCGTTTGTAGTTAAAAAAAAAAATCGTTCATTACATTATGCAATGAATGATTTTAGTAAACGATTTTCAGTCATTTTTTCCCTTGAAAAAATGAACGAAAGTCGTTTACTAAAATCGTTCATTTACTAAATCGTTGTGTGTGTATATGCAGCTTAAGATTTTAAAATAGCATACAGGTGTTTGCATCAAACACCCAAATTTATGTAGCGAGAATATTACACAAAATCTCCATCCCACTGATCACACTAGGAGTAGATATCATATTATCTTATATTTGTAGATTGATGGTTTTTTCTTGGTCCCACAGATTGGTTGTGTAATTACTACACCATGGACCTGATTCAGAGCCGCTCGCTCGCATCCAGCGTATGCAAATTTGTCAAAGTGACGGCATGGGAAGCGATCGCTCGCCAAGGCATAAGCATGCCCACTTTGGCTGTGCGAGTGATCGCTCTTTGTATGCAGACACCCATTAGCATATGTAGAGACGCCCACTCGCGCACGTCATCTCCAGGAAGTGTATTAAAACATTGGTACATCGAGCACCATCGGCACTTGTGGTTGCCTTACCCTGACCTTCAGTCCCTGTCGACCTATTGCCTGTCGACCTTCAGTCCCTGTTGACCTACTGCCTGTCGACCTTGATACTAGTCGACCTTCAGAACCTGTCGACATTCAGACCCAGTCGACCTTCAGTCCCTGTCTAGATATTGTATTGCCTGTCTATCTTCCATTGTCTATCTGCAATGTAGACCTAATGACCGGATGCCAAGTGGTCTAGGTATCGTATATATCACAAAGTCCATCACTTATCAATTAGCCTAGAGTGATATCATAACCTGCTTTATTCATCAGGCAAATAAATTGGCAAACTGTGTTATCTCTGTTAATATATCCCTATAGCGCATATAGGGCCTGATTCAGAGCCGCTCGTAAGCGGCCGCTCGTTTGCTCCGAGCGATGTTCGCACATCTGCGCATGTGTATGGGTTGTAGTACGCATGCGCGAACCAGTCAGTGCAGTCGAAAATCGTGTGCTCGCAAAATAGCGAATGCCTGCTAATTTGAGTGACAGAATGAGGCGTTTGTGGGTGGTAACAGGGGAAGGTGCTTGAAAACGGGGAGTGGAGATCCGAACGCAGGCGTGCCAAACGGTCAAAACGGGCGTTTTAAGGGTGTGCATAATTAACAAAGCAGCGTCATCGACCACGTCACTTGGTTGTCTTTTAGCCTGAACTGCTCGCATGATTGCGGTAGGAAAATGCTACCACAAGCACTGCGAGCAGTTCAGACGCCTTTCGATGTACTCGATTAATCTAATAAATAGCGGAGATGACGTATGATGCAAGCGGCCAGGGGGCGTTTTTTCCAAAATAGTGAGCGCATGTTTCGTTCGCTCGTTCAGACATAGAGACGTCAACAGACCGCAAAGAGCGAGCGCTTAATTTAAATAGCCAGCCCCTTTTTCTGAACGAGCGTCCGCAAATAGCGTCCGGCTCTGAATCAGGCCCATAGTCACAAGATGTAAACTCAATAGCAGAGGAAATCACCAGTCACAGCACACAGGAGATCCAACATATCAATGCTGGTAACCTATTGTCCCAAGTACATATAATTAGCCATTAATCTAATATAGGGGCCTTCGAGGTAAAGACAGAGTATAAACAGCCTGGAAGATGCTTAAAGCTTCGAGCGCTGAACAGACACAGTGGTCCGTCAGCTAGTAAACGACACCAGTGTTCCAGGGGTGTGGAGTCCGGTCTGTGCACTGACTGGTTCTTCCTCCTACCTCCTCATTGTTATGGATTTATAATACAGGTTACATTTTAATATTTTTCTATATGAATGGTCATCCAAGTGTGCCCCAGCAAATAGCCTTTCTTTTTCTTGTATGTTGTTCTATGTTAAACTGTAGACTTTGGGAGCACCACCAACACCACTAGATATGATATTACAGAGATGTAGGGTGATTGGTTTATAAATCAATATTTCTCTCTATCTGGTTCTGTGCGGAATCTCCTCCTTTTTGTTCCCGATCTACGGCGACTATAAAGTCTAGACGGGTTTCTTTTCGGTCCTTCCGTTCTCAGGGACCAGCAAGGGACCAGCCTTCCTGTAAGACGTCTAGTTTTCGCAAAATATCAAGACGACAAACTAAGAGGTCTGGCCCGGCAAGACGTCCAGCTTCTAAGCCAGATAACAAACCCTCTGCCTGATGGGACGGGCCTCCTCCTGGGGGATCCCAGGATGGGAGGCCGACTTCTTCAGTTTGCGGATTATTGGCATCAAACAACAACAGTTGCCTGGGTCCGAGAAGTGCTCTCTCAGGGGTATGCACTCACTTTCAGGAGGCATCCTCCCCAGAAGTTTTTTTTGCATAGATCTCCCCTCAGATGCGGTAAAAGCTTTGGCCCTTCAGGAAGCCATTCACTCCCTGCTGCAGGCGGGGGTAATAGTCCCGGTTCTTGTGTCACAACAAGGAAGGGGTTATTATTCCAATCTATTTCTGGCTCAGAAACCAAATGGGACTTATCACCCTATACTAAATCTAAAACCGTCAACAGGTTTATCCATGTGCCCAAGTTTCCTATGGAAACTCTCCGATCAATTATTTTGGCAATTGTTCGGAGGGAATATCATCTTCCGGCCATCTCAGCAATATTCATACCAGGAGTACTCAATTGGCAAGCAGACTTCCTAAGTCGCCAGGACATACACGCCGGAGAGTGGTCTCTCCATTCGGGAGTGTTTCAGCTCCTGGTAAACAAATGGGGTCTACCAGAAATAGATCTCATGGTGTCACATCACAACCACAAGGTCCCCAGGTATGGGGCCAGGTGCAGAGACCCTTCAGCAACCTTCATGGATGTATTGGCAGTAAAATGGGACGTAAAGCTGGAATATCGCTTTCCTCCGATCTACCTCCTCCCAAGAGTTCTCAGGAAATTCAAGCAGGAAGACGGAACAGACGGTGGCTCCGGCTTGGCCCAGACGTCATTGGTTCACCGACATACAGAATCTGTCAATAGACAGTCTATATCCTCTTTCTCTATGGCAGGATCTGCTAATGCAGGGCTCCTGCCAGCATCCGGACTTACCTCGTCTGGCTTTGATGGTGTGCCTCTTGAATCTTCCATCCTAAGAGCAAAATGTTTTTCCACTTCTGTAATTCAAACAGTGTTTAGGGCATGAAAACCTGCCTCTGCCCGCATCTATTACAAGGCTTGGCATTCTTTTGGTCAATGGTGTTCCCACAGAAAGTATGATCCTAATGTGTTTAGGATTTCCAGGGGACTGGCTTTTCTCCAGGCTTGTTTAGACCATGGTCAACGCCTGACTACTTTGAGAGTGCAGGTTTCTGCACTGTCAGTCTGGTTTCAGAGGAAGATTGCCTCATTACCAAATGTTAGAATTTTCCACGGAGTTCTGCGAGTTCAGCCTCCTTTTGTTCCACCGGTAGCACCATGGGATTTATCTTGGGTTCTTAAGGGACTATAAGCTCCCCATTTAAACCTGTAGATTTATTTACAAATCGGGCACTATATGCAAAGTGAAGTCAATTTTGGCTCATATGACTTGCTCTTGCACTGTGACTCACTAGCTCCTATTTATTCAATTCTTACACTAGCTTCTACCCATAAATTTAAACTATGTTTTTGTACAATGACTTGCTGACACAAGATACCAATAAATTGTGGCATAAATTATGGTTCTCTTGGTCTCAGGAGTTTCCTGATTTTACATTCTCTGACCGAGTTATGAAACAGCTCCCATCAATCCTAAAGTGGCTGAAGTCAGCTAAACTCCAAGAAAATCATATTAAATTTCTTAACAGAGCCTATCATTGCCAAGCGCATTGGAGCAGAATCACCAATTCAGACCCTAAGTTGTCCAAAATGCTCCTCATCTTCTAGCACCTTATCCATAACATTTGGCAATTTCTGCCATTATTAACGACTGTTATAACCCTAGCAAAAAAAATGATTTTACAGCATTAGCTATTGAAAAAGGTCCCTTCTTTAGAAATGCTGAAGTTTGAATTGTTGAACATAATTCACTTTGATAGGCGTACTGCCCTTTTTGATATTGAAAAGGGAGTGAAGATCTTTTTTGCAAAATGGGAAATGTACTTAGACTTTTTACCTACTACACTATCTGACAATATCATGAAAATTTTTGAAAACACCACCTAGTCTTTGCTGAGACGAATATATTAACTGTTCGAATTGGGGTATGTTGTTACCACATTATAGGTCTTTTCCTTTCTGGGGAATAGCTAATTGAATATATAATTATTGTAAGTCTCTGAAGATTGTAAGACGGTTTCTTCTCGATTTTATCTAATTTTCTTTTTTATTTCTACTCATTTTCTTTTCTTTATTTAATTTTATTTTCATTCTGTTTATTTTATTAACCCCGAGTCTATTGGTACTCTTTAATATAGTTGTTGTATTTGTTTTTTCTCTGTGGATACAGTTTAGACTCCCTCTCTCTCCCCTTCCCCATAAAAAAAAGAAAAGAAAATTCAGGTATTCAATATTTTGTAATATGGATATATTTTATTGAATTTATGTCTCTTATGATACAAGATATACATTCGTTGTAACATTTTTTAGATTTGCGTAACTCTCTATTTTCTGAATACGATAAAAAAGATGTTTAACAAAAACAACCAAAAAAAATGTAGATTTGAAGTGGTTGATAGCGAAGACACTCTCCTCGCTATCTCTTCTGCTCGCAGAGTCCTTGATTTGACAGCGCTGTCTTGTCGCTCTCCATTTTTTATTTTTCACCAGGATAGAGCTGTTCTTCATACAAAGGAGGGTTACCTTCCTAAGGTTGTGTCCCATTTTCATGTGAATGAAGAAATTGTAGTTCCACCTTTTCAGACTCCAGATCTTTCTGTAGGTGAAGCCTCCCGGGATGTAGTTTGTGCTCTCTGTATCTATGTGGAGCGTACAAACTCGGTTAGAAAATCAGATGCTCTTTTTGTATTATATAGTTTTCACAAACGAGGATGGCCAGCTAACAAGTAGACTCTGACGAGATGGCTATGCATGACTATCTCTCAGGCGTACTCCCTGTCCCAAGCACGGTGACAGCACATTCTACTCTGTCTGTAGGGCCATCGTGGGCATTTAGTCGTAGTGCCTCTGCTGAACAATTGTCCAAGGCAGCCACATGGTCTTCTGTCCACACTTTTCTTAGGTTTTATGCCTTTCATACTTTTGCCTCTCAGGATACTTTATTTGGGTGACAAGTTCTCCTTTCGGCTCAGGAGCGTCCCCCACCCTGGGGGAACAGTTTTAGTTCATCCCCATGGGATCTCTGTGGATCCCTATGAACCCTGAAGAAGAAAATTAGAGTTATGGTAGACTTACCTAGATAACTCCTTTTCTTCAAGGTCCATAGGGTCCACAGGGCACCCACCCTGATGCATCTGGCTGCATGGGTAAATTTTCCTTTCGGGCACAGTTTCCTTCATTTTGTGTAAGAGTGTTTCTGGTGTATGATTGCTCTTCCTTCTCCTCTTTACTTCTCCTGCCTTGAGGCTTGTTAACTGAAGTCCTATAATATTCCCCATGGTATCCCTGTAGACCCTATGGACGTAGAAGATAATGAGTTATCTAGGTGAGTCTACCATAACTCAAATTTTCTGAGTGTTTGTATTTGTGTGTGTATATTTCTGAGTGTATGTGTACGTGTGTGTTTCTGAGTATTTGTATTTGTGTGTTTCTGCATGTTTTATTTGTGCGTGTTTTTGAGTGTTTGTATATGTGGGTGTATGCGTTTCTGACTATTTTGTATTTGTGCGTGTGTGTTTCTGAGTGTTTGTATTTGTGTGTATGTGTATGTTTTTTTTATTGTCTTCTGGTGTGGGGGTGATGGAGGTTTGTTATCGGGTGCCTGACTATAGATAGACAGTCAAATGGTCGACAAGACACCAGATGTTAGACAGTCAAAAGGTTGACACACTAAAGGTCGACGTGTAAGAAGGTCAACAGGGTCAAAAGGTCGACATGTAAGAAGGTCAACACAAAAAAATGGTTGGCACAAAATTGTCGGCACATTTTTTTTTTTTCTTTTTAGGGTTAGGCACTTACCCAGACAGGGTTAGGCACTAGAAGGGAGGGTAAGAGTCAGGGACCTACCCCAACGTTTAGGGTTAGGCACCAGGAGGGAGGGTTATGGTCAGGCACCTACCCCAACGGTTAGGGTTAGGCACCATGGGGAGGGTTAGGGTGAACATAAGGGTTAAAAATAAAAATCACACGTCAACCATTTTTATGTCGACCTTTTGACCATAGCGACCATTTGTACCTGTCGACCTTCTTACACATCGACCTTTAGTGTGTCGACCTTTTGTCCCAGTCCATCTATTGACTGTCTAACATCTGGAGTCAAATGTAATAAGGTGAGAGATTAGAATATGTGAGAGTTTAGCAGTAACCTTCACATTGGTGAAGTTTTATCGTCAAATTGGGAAACATCTGGATGAGCGTTTAAATCGTGAGAGTATTTTGAGTCTAAAAACTTGCGAGTTTCCATGTTTTCAGACTCTATTACATTGGGGGAGTTTCCATGTTCTCTGACTCTATTACATTGGGCGAGTTTCCATGTTCTCTGTCTCTATTACATTGGGCGAGTTTCCATGTTCTCTGTCTCTATTACATTGGGTGAGTTTCCATGTTCTCTGTCTCTATTACATTGGGTGAGTTTCCATGTTCTCTGACTCTATTACATTGGGTGAGTTTCCATGTTCTCTGACTATTACATTGGGTGAGTTTCCATGTTCTCTGTCTCTATTACAATGGGCGAGTTTCCATGTTCTCTGACTCTATTACATTGGGCGAGTTTCCATGTTCTCTGTCTTTATTACATTGGGCGAGTTTCCATGTTCTCTGTCTCTATTACATTGGGGGAGTTTCCATGTTCTCTGTCTCTATTACATTGGGTGAGTTTCCATGTTCTCTGTCTCTATTACATTGGGTGAGTTTCCATGTTCTCTGACTATTACATTGGGGGTGTTTCCATGTTCTCTGTCTCTATTACATTGGGGGAGTTTCCATGTTCTCTGACTCTATTACATTGGGGGAGTTTCCATGTTCTCTGTCTCTATTACATTGGGGGAGTTTCCATGTTCTCTGTCTCTATTACATTGGGCGAGTTTCCATGTTCTCGGTCTCTATTACATTAGGGGAGTTTCCATGTTCTCTGTCTCTATTACATTGGGGGTGTTTCCATGTTCTCTGTCTCTATTACATTGGGTGAGTTTTTCCATGTTCTCGGTCTCTATTACATTGGGGGAGTTTCCATGTTCTGTGACTGTATTACATTGGGGGAGTTTCCATGTTCTCTGACTCTATTACATTGGGCGAGTTTCCATGTTCTCTGACTATTACATTGGGTGAGTTTCCATGTTCTCTGTCTCTATTACATTGGGCGAGTTTCCATGTTCTCTGTCTCTATTACATTGGGCGAGTTGCCATGTTCTCTGTCTCTATTGCATTGGGTGAGTTTCCATGTTCTCTGTCTCTATTACGTTGGGGCGAGTTTCCATGTTCTGTGACTCTATTACATTGGGGCGAGTTTCCATGTTCTTGGACTCTATTACATTGGCCGAGCTAATCTGTCACATTTTGTAATCTCTCACCCTATTACACTTGGCCCCTGGTGTCTATCTAGACATTGTCTATCTTTTTATCCACACCCTTTGTTATCAGTCCAGTTTGTCCCTATCGGGATACTTTGTGTGTGTGTTTGTATTTGTGCATGTGTGTTTCTGAGTATTTGTATTTGTGTGTGTGTGTTTTTCTGAGAGTTTGTATTTGTGTGTGTGTGTGTGTTTCTGAGAGTTTGTATTTGTGTGTGTGTGTTTCTGAGAGTTTGTATTTGTGTGTGTGTGTGTGTTTCTGAGAGTTTGTATTTGTGTGTGTGTGTTTCTGAGAGTTTGTATTTGTGTGTCTCTGAGTGTTTGAATTTGTCTGTATGTGCATGCTTGCATGTTTTTGTGTTTCTGGTGAGGGGGTGATGGAATCCTATCCATTGTGCAGTTTGTCCCTATCGGGATACTTTGTACGCCGTGTTATGTCCTCCGTAGATGCGGCTCTTTGTGCCAGGTATTTATTCTCCATTTTATCTCCTAATCACTGGTCTTTAAAGCTTTGAATTCTCTGAGCACTTTCCCCTCCTCGTACTAGTTCCCAGCGGAGCGCGTGTCTTGGTGCAGCGGTGATCTGGGGCACAGTTACACGTCTTACAGCGCCTGCGCAGACAGATTGGGATGACATTTTTTCTGCCCATTGCTAATGAGCCATGAAACCAATCTTTATATAATGGATGTATAGATCATGATTATTTATTTCTGCTGGATCTATTTCACGTATTAAAAGATTTATAGATTTCAGTCTTCAAACCACAATAATATTAGGGGACATTTCTGGAAGCCGGTGCACATGGCATAGGTGGTGTAACTCATAGTAATTCCTCTACAGCAGATGATGATGATGGGGTACAGCACCTGTGCACCTGCCGGTGGCAGAATGACGTGGGGGTGGTGGTAGGACCAGAGAGGGTCTGGACCATCAGTATCAAACCAACCACTGGTTGGTTTGATACTGATGTCCAGAAGAGAGTAATAGAGATGAGGGTATTGTCTGGCTTATGGCGCTGACGGGACATCTTCTCATTTCAGACTTTAACTGGGTGAGGATCCTCCTCTACTGCATCATCTTCCTTCTGAGTGTCTTCGGCAACATTCTCATCATCATCGTGCTGGTGATGAACAAACGCCTCCGGACCATCACCAACTCCTTCCTGCTCTCCCTGGCCGTCAGCGACATCATGCTGTCTCTCTTCTGCATGCCCTTCACCCTCATCCCCAACATTATGGAGAACTTCATCTTCGGAGAGGTTATCTGCAAGACTGCTGCTTACTTTATGGGTGAGGGTCTCTCTATTCCCCGGCTCTGTGGGGCGTGTTTATTAGTGCTCGAGACCTTGTCACGATAATTATCATTTCATATCGCCATATATCACAGCAATGAGAAATGAGCTGGTATTCACATGCAGGGACTGCAGCCCCGATAGTGTAAAAGTAAAGTGTTAGCAGTGAGACCCAGACGTGCTAGTGTACTGTGTATGTGCCCTCATAAGACTTTGCATGTGCGAGCAGCGATTGCTCTGGGGGCATCCTATGGATCCCTCTCCCATAAAATGTTGCGATCTGTAGCCCCATAGATGGAGTTGGATACCGGGACCAAGCTCCGGGAATGCTTCACGTCCTAAGGTTGGTAATTCTGCAATTTAATAGCCCCCTTTAAAACCCATGGGGGATGCTTTTTGCGATCAAAGATGGGGGGGTGACAGCAGATACATCCAGATGATACTTAATAATTGCGGGTATCCTCCAAAAATATGGGTATGTTTTGGGGATAGACCATAATTCAGTTTTTTTATATAAATGCCACTATCTGTCCCTAACAGGCCATTTATAGACAGTAACTCCATGAAGAATCCAGACTTCACATTAGACACATTGGGGTCTGGTCATAATCACTTAATTTCTACAAAAGCTGGTGAAAAAGAACATTGGCCCTCATTCAGAGCCGTACGCTCTGAGCAGAGCGCACGCTCTGAATGAGGGCCGGCCTCCATTTTTATGGAGCGTCCTCCTGGACGCTCGTATAGCTGTGGGTCACCACCCACAGGCTATACGAGCGTGCATTGTGATGGTCGCGATGGTCGAGACCATCGCGACCATGGAATTTGCGAGCCGGAGCCTGCGGTTGAGGTTTTCAACCGCAAGCTCCGGAGTGATTTTGGCTCTATCAGAGCCAAAATCACTCCCACTGACATCACTAGTGATGTCAGTGGGCCGGCTTCTGACGGGAGGCGTTCCCGTGGGAACGCCCCCGTCAGGGAGGCACGCCCCCGGCACGCCCACCAAAGGGGGCGTGCTGTCAATCAACATTGACAGCACGCCCCCTTTGATCGGACACAACGAGCGAAGGACTTTCCTTCGCTCGTCGCGTCTGGCGCATGCGCACGACGGAGCTCCCTCCGTCGTGCGCATGCTCAGTCCATAACATCGACCCACTTGCGAGCGGACAGCCGCTCGCGAGTGGGTCTGAATCAGGCCCATTGTCATCTGCTTTTGGAGAAATTAAGTTTTGGGGCCATTCATCAAAAATATAATGCAGGAGAGATCACAGATTTCACCCACTTACCTTTCACTTGCGATGTGGCCCGCTGTCCCCATACACTAGTATGGGGACAGAAATTCATCAAGCTCCGTAAATACAATATTTTCAGGGCTTGGCTGCGGGAGCATTCGCCATTATCAGATGGCGTTTGCTCCCGCACTCGGCGCTCACCCTGCTTCTTCACTATGGGATGTAGTCCCGGGTTGTGAAGAGGGATCCTTTCGTATCCCTCCGCCCCTGTCCGGCTCCTTCCACCGGATGCCGGGGTCTCTGTGCGCCCTTATGAACCCTAGTACACGCAGGCACACTAGCACTGCTCAGTCGACTCCAGCGGCACTAAGCTCCCAAAAGGAGCAGTGAAAAGATTTTCGTATCAGCTGTCTCCGAATGATGAATTGCTCCGGTAATTAACTTGCGATGAGTTAGTAATTTCATTATTGGGGTCCCCCCGATAATTAACATAACGAATAGACCTCATTGTCATGCTTCATTGCTGCAGACCAGACCCCTAAATGACACACACATCACAGCATGTCATATGATGGCAGAAAGGGAGAATGAAGGTGAGGATGTCACACGAGATAGAGCTCAGAGCGATTTTCCCAAGCCACGCTGCTCACTACATTATGTACCATGTGAGTTACCTGACACTGTGCAGGCTTATAAATCATTGATTGCAACCTTAGAAGAGATGTTATTTTTTTCTTGTAGTCTGCCACCACGATTTATGTTAAGAAACGCTCCTACGGTTCATCACAGGATTGTTGCTTTGAGCCCCAATCACTCGTCATCTCTTTACAGGTATCTCCGTCAGTGTCTCCACCTTCAACCTGGTGGCCATTGCCATTGAACGCTACAGCGCCATCTGCAATCCCTTGAAATCTCGTGTCTGGCAAACCCGGTCCCATGCCTACAAGGTCATCGCTGCCACCTGGATCTTGTCCATTGTTATAATGATCCCATACCTGGTCTACAACAAATTGGTGATGTTCATCATAAAAGCAAGAAACAGACAGGGCTACCAGTGCCGGCTGCAGTTGCCCAATGACCAGGTCCAGCAGGCATGGTGAGATGCTCTCTATTGTCTATCTGTATGTGACTAGCTGGAGCCATACTCAGTCTCCCTCCTTCAGCCACACCATCTCTCCATACTTAGTCTCCATAAACAGACACCATCATTATTTATTTCATTAATAGCAAACAGACAGGAAGAAGCTGAGACGGGGTATTATCTTCCCCGATGTACGTTCTCGGGGTTGGAGGACAGGTCCAGCTTTATGAGCTAGTCCCCTCGGTGACGGATACTCTCTTCCCTATAAGTCATGTAAATCCAGCTGTTATTGCTGACAAAGTGCAGCAAATTCCCCACCGCGCTCAGCTGGCGTTCCCTTTATCCTGCGCAGGATGAGAGGTTCTGAATGTGGGCCCTCAGATTTAGCATATATACAGCGGGTAAAATAAGTATTGAACACATCAACATTTTTCTCAGTAAATATATGTGTAATTGGGGCTATTGTAATGAATTTTCACCAAATGTCAGCAACAACCCATGCAATCCACATATTCAAAGAAATCAAACCATAGATGTCCATAAATTAAGTTATGTGTAATAATGTGAAATGACACAGGGAAAAAGTATTGAACACATGAAGAAAGGGAAGTGCAAAAAGGCATGGAAATCCAAGACACCAGCTGACATCTATCAGTAATTAGAAAGCAATCCTGTCCCGTGTCAGTGATAATTAATATAAACTGGTTCAGTCCCAACTGATAGCTTATAAAAAGGTGTCTCATTACCAAGGTGTCACACAAGAAACATCTCATGATGGGTAAAAGCAAAGAGCTCTCTCAAGACCTTCACAACCTTAGTGTTGCAAAACATACTGATGGCATTGGTTACAGAAGGATTTCTAAACTTCAGAATGTTCCAGTGAGTACTGTTGGGGCCATAATCCGGAAGTGGAAAGAACATAATTTCACCATAAACCGGCGAGGTGCTCCTCGCAAGATTTCTGACAAAGGAGTGAAAAGAATTATCAGTTGTCCAAGAGCCAAGGACCACTTGTGGAGAGCTTCAGAAAGACCTGGAATTAGCAGGTACAATTGTTTCAAAGAAAACCGTAAGTAATGCTCTCAACCGCCATGGCCCGTATGCACACTCAGGGGTGCCGAGAGGGGGGGGAAGGCTGGTACAGTTTACCCGGGCCCGGGCTTCCAGAGGGGCCCCGGGTCCGGCGCCACCCCCCTCCTCCATGTTGAAGCTCGTTTAAAGTTTGCTGCACAACATTTGGACAAGCCTGTGAAATACTGGGAGAATATAGTCTGGTCAGATGAGACCACAATTGAACTCTATGGATGCCATAATACACACCATGTTTGGAGGAGAAATGGCACTGCACATCACCCCAAAATACCATACCAACAGTGCAGTTTGGAGGTGGGAACATCATGGTGTGGGGCTGGTTTTCAGCATATGGTGCTGGCATACTTCATGTTATTCGAAGGAAGAATGAATGAAAAAATGTACCAAGACGTTCTTGATAAAAATCTGCTGCCATCTACCAGGATGCTGAAGATGAAATGAGGGCGGACATTACAGCAAGACAATTATCCCAAACACACAGCCAAGGACACTCTCACCTGGTATCAGAGAAAGAAGATAAAGCTGCTAGAACGGCCCAGCCAATCACAGCCAATCACAGCCATTCACCTGACTTGAATCCAATTGAAAATCTATGGTAAGAACTAAAGATCAGAGGCCCTGATTCAGAGCCGGACCCTCTGACATAGCGCTCGCTCTGAACCAGGGCCGGGTTATTTTTTTTTTAGAACGGCCACCTGGCCGCTCGCATAGCTGTAGGTGGCCAGGAAAACGGTCGCGATGGTCAAGACCATCACGACCATCGGGCTTGCGACGAGACCCTTGTGGTAGCGTCTCGTTGCCGCAAGCCCCAGAGAGATTTCGGCTCAAACAGAGCCGAAATCTCTCCCACTGACATCACTAGTGATGTCGGTGGGGCCGGCCCCAAACGGTAGGCGTTCACATGGGAACGCATTCGTTTGGGCAGCCACTCCCCCGGCCCGCCCACCAAAGGGGGTGTGCTGTCACTCAACATCGACAGCACGCCCCCTTTGTTACGAGACCCGGAGCGGTGGAGTGCCCGTTGCTATCCGGGTCTCACACATGCGCACGACGGAGCCGGCTCCGTCATGCGCACTGGGCCACCATCGACCCAGTTGCGAGCGCTCAGCGCTTGCGACCGGGTCTGAATCAGGCCCAGAGTTGATAGAAGAGGCCACGGAACCTATAAGATTTGAAGACTGTTTGTTTGTGTGGAAGATTGGGCCAAAATCCCACCTGAGCAATGCGTGCGACTAGTTTCTCCATACAGGAGGCGTCTTATAGCTGTCATTACCAACAAAGGCTTTTGTACAAAGTATTCAATAAATTTCAGTAAGCGTGTTCAATACTTTTTCCCTGTGTTATTTCACATTATTACACATAACTTAATGTATGGACATCTATGTGGTTTGATCTCTTTGCATGTGTGGATTACATGGGTTGTTGTTTACATTTGGAGAAAATATCATTACAATATCCCCATTACATATATATTTACTGAGAAACATGTGGATGTGTCAAATACTTATTTTACCTGCTGTGTGTATGTATATATATAATATACAGTCAGGTCCATAAATATTGGGACATTGGCCCTCATTCAGAGCCGCTCGCTAGCGGCCGTACGCTCGTTCCGAGCGATGTTCGCACATCTGCGCATGCGTACGGTTTTTAGTACGCATGCGTGAACCAGTCAGTGCGGCCGAAAATCGTTTGTACGCTATAAAGCGAGTGCCTGCTATTTTGAGTGACAGAATGAGGCGTATGTGGGTGGTAACAGGGGAAGGTGTTTGAAAACGGGGAGTGGAATTCGAACGCAGGCGTGCTTAAAGGTCAAAACGGGCGTTTTAAGGGAGTGCATAATTAATACAGCAGCGTCATTGACCACGTCACTTGTTTTTTTTTTAACTCAGAACTGCTCGCAAAATAGCGGTTGAAAAAACCAACCACAAGAATAGCGAGCAGTTCGTACGCTGTACGATGTACTCGATTAATCTAATAAATAGCGGACATGACGTATGGTGCGAGCGGCCAGGGGGCGCTTTTATCAAATAAACGAGCGGATGTTTTGCTCGCTCATTCAGACTTAGAGGTGTGAACAGACTGCAATTTGCGAACGGATCATTTGAATAGCCACCCCTTGTTTTTGAACGAACGACCGCAAATAGCGAACGGCTCTGAATCAGGCCCATTGCCAGAATTTTCATATTTTGGCCTCTATTCACCACCACAATGGCTTTGAAATGAAATAAACAAGATGTGCTTTACCTGCAGACTTTCAGATTTAATTTGAGGGTAATTACATCCAAATCAGGTGAACGGTGTTGGAATTACAACGGTTTCTATATGTGCCTCCCACTTTTTAAGGGGCCAAAAGTAATGGGACAAACTAAACAATCCTAAATCTAACTTTCACTTTTTAATACTTTGTTGCAAATCCTTTGCAGGCAATTACAGCCTGAAGTCTGGAACGCATAGACATCACCAGACGCTGGATTTCATCCCTGGTGATGCTCTGCCAGGCCTCTACTGCAAATGTCTTCAGTTCCTGCTTGTTCTTGGGGCATTTTCCCTTCAGTTTTGTCTTCATCAAGTGAAATGCATGCTCAATCGGATTCAGGTCAGGGGATTGACTTGGCCATTGCATAACATTCCACTTTTTAGCCTTTAAAAACTCTTTGGTTGCTTTTGCAGTATGCTTCGGGTCATTGTCCATCTGCACTGTGAAGCGCTGTCCAATGAGTTCTGAAGCATTTGACTGAATATGAGCATATAATATTGCCCAAAACACTTCAGAATTCATTCTGCTGCTTTTGTCAGCAGTCACATCATCAATAAATACAAGGGAACCAGTTCCATTGGCAGCCATACATGCCCACGCCATGTCACTA
>JAUIMM010003848.1:0-67581 GCA_031769625.1 Taudactylus pleione
GTTCGATAACTGCGAGCATTTAAAGCAAATAAAAATCTCCATTGACTTAAAGTGGACCGAAGAAGCCTAGGAACCCTTTTTTGACCTGCTGTTTCTCCACCACCTTACGGTCAAAATGGCCCAAAATTTGGTATGAATGTAGCTCTGAACAAGGTCTTTCCCATAATTGTAGACCACATGGATCGATAACTATGAGCATTTAAAGCAAATTAAAATCTCCATTGACTTAAAGTGGACCGATGGAGTCTAGGAACCCTTTTTTTGACCTGCTGTTTCTCCACCACTTTACGGTCAAAATGGCCCGAAATTTGGTGTGAATGTAACTCAGAACAAGCTCTTTCCAGCCATACTGGACCCATAATTGTAGACAACATGGTTCGATAACTGCAAGCATTTAAAGCAAATAAAAATCTCCATTGACTTAAAGTGGACCGAATGAGACTAGGAATGCTTTGTTTGATCTGCTGTTTCTCCACCACCTTATGGTCAAAGTGGTCCGAAATTTCGTGTGAATGTAACTCAGAACAAGCTCTGTCCAGCAATACTGGTCCAATTATTGTAGACCACATGAATAGATAACTGCAAGCATTTAAAGCAAATAAAAATCTCCATTGACTTAAAGTGGACCGAAGAAGCCTAGGAACCCTTTTTTTGACCTGCTGTTTCTACACCACCTTACGGTCAAAATGGCCCAAAATTGGTATGAATGTAACTCAGAACAAGCTCTGTCCAGCAATACTGGTCCAATAATTGTAGACCACATGAATAGATAACTGCAAGCATTTAAAGCAAATAAAAATCTCCATTGACTTAAAGTGGACCGAAGGAGCCTAGGAATACTTTCTTTGACCTGCTGTTTCTCCACCACCTTCTGATCAAAATGCCCTGAAATTTCGTGTGAATGTAACGCAGAACAAGCTCTTTCCAGCGATACTGGACCCTTAATTGTAGACCACATGGTTCGATAACTGCAAGCACTTAAAGCAAATAAAAATCTCCATTGACTTAAAGTGGACCGAAGAAGCCTAGGAACCCTTTTTTGACCTGCTGTTTCTCCACACCTTATGGTCAAAATGGCCCAAAATTTGGTATGAATGTAGCTCTGAACATGGCCTTTCATATAATTGTAGACCACATTGATCAATAACTGCAAGCATTTAAAGCAAATTAAAATCTCCATTGACTTAAAGTGGACAGAAGGAGACTAGGAATGCTTTGATTGATCTGCTGTTTCTCCAGCACCTTACGGTCAAAATGGCCCAAAATTTCGTGTGAATGTAACTCAGAACAAGCTCTGTCCAGCCATACTGGTCCAATTATTGTAGACCACATGAATAGATAACTGCAAGCATTTAAAGCAAATAAAAATCTCCATTGACTTAAAGTGGACCGAAGGAGCCTTGGAATACTTTATTTGACCTGCTGTTTCTTCACCACCTTCTGATCAAAATGCCCTGAAATTTCGTGTGAATGTAACTCAGAACAAGCTCTTTCCAGCCATACTGGACCCTTAATTGTAGACCACATGGTTCGATAACTGCAAGCATTTAAAGCAAATAAAAATCTCCATTGACTTAAAGTGGACCGAAGAAGCCTAGGAACCCTTTTTTTGACCTGCTGTTTCTCCACCACCTTACGGTCAAAATGGCCCAAAATTTGGTATGAATGTAGCTCTGAACAAGGTCTTTCCCATAATTGTATACCACATGGATCGATAACTATGAGCATTTAAAGCAAATTAAAATCTCCATTGACTTAAAGTGGACCGATGGAGCCTAGGAACCCTTTCTTTGACCTGCTGTTTCTCCACCACCTTATGGTCAAAATGGCCCAAAATTTGGTATGAGTGTAGCTCTGAACAAGCTCTTTCGCATAATTGTAGACCACATGGATCGAAAACTACAAGCTTTTAAAGCAAATAAAAATCTCCATTGACTTAAAGTGGACCGATGGAGCCTAGGAATACTTTCTTTGACCTGCTGGTTCTCCACCTCCTTACAGTCAAAATGGCCTGAAATTTGGTAAGAATGTAGCTCTGAACAAGGTCTTTCCCATAATTGTAGACCACATGGTTCGATAACTGCGAGCATTTAAAGCAAATAAAAATCTCCATTGACTTAAAGTGGACCGAAGAAGCCTAGGAACCCTTTTTTTGACCTGCTGTTTCTCCACCACCTTACGGTCAAAATGGCCCAAAATTTGGTATGAATGTAGCTCTGAACAAGGTCTTTCCATAATTGTAGACCACATGGATCGATAACTATGAGCATTTAAAGCAAATTAAAATCTCCATTGACTTAAAGTGGACCGATGAAGCCTAGGAACCCTTTCTTTGACCTGCTGTTTCTCCACCACCTTATGGTCAAAATGGCCCAAAATTTGGTAAGAATGTAGCTCTGAACAAGCTCTTTCGCATAATTGTAGACCACATGGATCGAAAACTACAAGCATTTAAAGCAAATAAAAATCTCCATTGACTTAAAGTGGACCGAAGGAGCCTAGGAACCCTTTTTTTGACCTGCTGTTTCTCCACCACTTTACGGTCAAAATGGCCCAAAATTTGGTGTGAATGTATCTCAGAACAAGCTCTTTCCAGCCATACTGGACCCATAATTGTAGACAACATGGTTCGATAACTGCAAGCATTTAAAGCAAATAAAAATCTCCATTGACTTAAAGTGGACCGAATGAGACTAGGAATGCTTTGTTTGATCTGCTGTTTCTCCACCACCTTATGGTCAAAGTGGCCTGAAATTTCGTGTGAATGTAACTCAGAACAAGCTCTGTCCAGCAATACTGGTCCAATTATTGTAGACCACATGAATAGATAACTGCAAGCATTTAAAGCAAATAAAAATCTCCATTGACTTAAAGTGGACCGAAGAAGCCTAGGAACCCTTTTTTTGACCTGCTGTTTCTACACCACCTTACGGTCAAAATGGCCCAAAATTTGGTATGAATGTAACTCAGAACAAGCTCTGTCCAGCAATACTGGTCCAATAATTGTAGACCACATGAATAGATAACTGCAAGCATTTAAAGCAAATAAAAATCTCCATTGACTTAAAGTGGACCGAAGGAGCCTAGGAATACTTTCTTTGACCTGCTGTTTCTCCACCACCTTCTGATCAAAATGCCCTGAAATTTCGTGTGAATGTAACACAGAACAAGCTCTTTCCAGCGATACTGGACCCTTAATTGTAGACCACATGGTTCGATAACTGCAAGCACTTAAAGCAAATAAAAATCTCCATTGACTTAAAGTGGACCGAAGAAGCCTAGGAACCCTTTTTTTGACCTGCTGTTTCTCCACCACCTTATGGTCAAAATGGCCCAAAATTTGGTATGAATGTAGCTCTGAACATGGCCTTTCATATAATTGTAGACCACATTGATCAATAACTGCAAGCATTTAAAGCAAATTAAAATCTCCATTTACTTAAAGTGGACAGAAGGAGACTAGGAATGCTTTGTTTGATCTGCTGTTTCTCCACCACCTTACGGTCAAAATGGCCCAAAATTTCGTGTGAATGTAACTCAGAACAAGCTCTGTCCAGCCATACTGGTCCAATAATTGTAGACCACATGAATAGATAACTGCAAGCATTTAAAGCAAATAAAAATCTCCATTGACTTAAAGTGGACCGAAGGAGCCTTGGAATACTTTCTTTGACCTGCTGTTTCTTCACCACCTTCTGATCAAAATGCCCTGAAATTTCGTGTGAATGTAACTCAGAACAAGCTCTTTCCAGCCATACTGGACCCATAATTGTAGACGACATGGTTCGATAACTGCAAGCATTTAAAGCAAATAAAAATCTCCATTGACTTAAAGTGGACCGAAGGAGCCTAGGAACCCTTTTTTTGACCTGCTGTTTCTACAACACCATACGGTCAAAATGGCCAGAAATTTGGTGTGAATGTAACTCAGAACAAGGTCTTTCCAGTCATACTGGTCCCATAATTGTAGACCACATAGATCAATAACTGCAAGCATTTAAAGCAAATAAAAATCTCCATTGACTTAAAGTGGACCGAAGTAGCCTAGGAATACTTTCTTTGACCTGCTGTTTCTACACCACCATACTGTCAAAATGGCCCGAAATTTGGTGTCAATGTAGCTCAGAACAAGCTCTTTCCAGCCATACTGGTCCAATAAATGTAGACCACATGGATGGATAACTGCAAGCATTTAAAGCAAATTAAAATCTCCATTGACTTAAAGTGAACCGATGGAGCCTAGGTACCCTTTCTTTGACCTGCTGTTTCTCCACCTCCTTACAGTCAAAATGGCCTGAAATTTGGTAAGAATGTAGCTCTGAACAAGGTCTTTCCCATAATTGTAGACCACATGGTTCGATAACTGCGAGCATTTAAAGCAAATAAAAATCTCCATTGACTTAAAGTGGACCGAAGAAGCCTAGGAACCCTTTCTTTGACCTGCTGTTTCTCCACCACCTTATGGTCAAAATGGCCCAAAATTTGGTAAGAATGTAGCTCTGAACAAGCTCTTTCGCATAATTGTAGACCACATGGATCGAAAACTACAAGCATTTAAAGCAAATAAAAATCTCCATTGACTTAAAGTGGACCGAAGGAGCCTAGGAAACCTTTTTTTGACCTGCTGTTTCTCCACCACCTTACGGTCAAAATGGCCCAAAATTTGGTATGAATGTAGCTCTGAACATGGCCTTTCATATAATTGTAGACCACATTGATCAATAACTGCAAGCATTTAAAGCAAATAAAAATCTCCATTGACTTAAAGTGGACCGAAGAAGCCTAGGAACCCTTTTTTTGACCTGCTGTTTCTCCACCACCTTATGGTCAAAATGGCCCAAAATTTGGTAAGAATGTAGCTCTGAACAAGCTCTTTCGCATAATTGTAGACCAGATGGATCGAAAACTACAAGCATTTAAAGCAAATAAAAATCTCCATTGACTTAAAGTGGACCGATGGAGCCTAGGAACCCTTTTTTTGACCTGCTGTTTCTCCACCACTTTACGGTCAAAATGGCCCGAAATTTGGTGTGAATGTAACTCAGAACAAGCTCTTTCCAGCCATACTGGACCCATAATTGTAGACAACATGGTTCGATAACTGCAAGCATTTAAAGCAAATAAAAATCTCCATTGACTTAAAGTGGACCGAAGGAGACTAGGAATGCTTTGTTTGATCTGCTGTTTCTCCACCACCTTATGGTCAAAGTGGCCCGAAATTTCGTGTGAATGTAACTCAGAACAAGCTCTGTCCAGCAATACTGGTCCAATAATTGTAGACCACATGAATAGATAACTGCAAGCATTTAAAGCAAATAAAAATCTCCATTGACTTAAAGTGGACCGAAGAAGCCTAGGAACCCTTTTTTTGACCTGCTGTTTCTCCACCACCTTACGGTCAAAATGGCCCAAAATTTGGTATGAATGTAACTCAGAACAAGCTCTGTCCAGCAATACTGGTCCAATAATTGTAGACCACATGAATAGATAACTGCAAGCATTTAAAGCAAATAAAAATCTCCATTGACTTAAAGTGGACCGAAGGAGCCTAGGAATACTTTCTTTGACCTGCTGTTTCTCCACCACCTTCTGATCAAAATGCCCTGAAATTTCGTGTGAATGTAACGCAGAACAAGCTCTTTCCAGCGATACTGGACCCTTAATTGTAGACCACATGGTTCGATAACTGCAAGCACTTAAAGCAAATAAAAATCTCCATTGACTTAAAGTGGACCGAAGAAGCCTAGGAACCCTTTTTTTGACCTGCTGTTTCTCCACCACCTTATGGTCAAAATGGCCCAAAATTTGGTATGAATGTAGCTCTGAACATGGCCTTTCATATAATTGTAGACCACATTGATCAATAACTGCAAGCATTTAAAGCAAATTAAAATCTCCATTGAATTAAAGTGGACAGAAGGAGACTAGGAATGCTTTGTTTGATCTGCTGTTTCTCCAGCACCTTACGGTCAAAATGGCCCAAAATTTCGTGTGAATGTAACTCAGAACAAGCTCTGTCCAGCCATACTGGTCCAATAATTGTAGACCACATGAATAGATAACTGCAAGCATTTAAAGCAAATAAAAATCTCCATTGACTTAAAGTGGACCGAAGGAGCCTTGGAATACTTTATTTGACCTGCTGTTTCTTCACCACCTTCTGATCAAAATGCCCTGAAATTTCGTGTGAATGTAACTCAGAACAAGCTCTTTCCAGCCATACTGGACCCTTAATTGTAGACCACATGGTTCGATAACTGCAAGCATTTAAAGCAAATAAAAATCTCCATTGACTTAAAGTGGACCGAAGAAGCCTAGGAACCCTTTTTTTGACCTGCTGTTTCTCCACCACCTTACGGTCAAAATGGCCCAAAATTTGGTATGAATGTAGCTCTGAACAAGGTCTTTCCCATAATTGTAGACCACATGGATCGATAACTATGAGCATTTAAAGCAAATTAAAATCTCCATTGACTTAAAGTGGACCGATGGAGCCTAGGAACCCTTTCTTTGACCTGCTGTTTCTCCACCACCTTATGGTCAAAATGGCCCAAAATTTGGTATGAGTGTAGCTCTGAACAAGCTCTTTCGCATAATTGTAGACCACATGGATCGAAAACTACAAGCTTTTAAAGCAAATAAAAATCTCCATTGACTTAAAGTGGACCGATGGAGCCTAGGAACCCTTTCTTTGACCTGCTGTTTCTCCACCACCTTATGGTCAAAATGGCCCAAAATTTGGTAAGAATGTAGCTCTGAACAAGCTCTTTCGCATAATTGTAGACCACATGGATCGAAAACTACAAGCATTTAAAGCAAATAAAAATCTCCATTGACTTAAAGTGGACCGAAGGAGCCTAGGAACCCTTTTTTTGACCTGCTGTTTCTCCACCACTTTACGGTCAAAATGGCCCAAAATTTGGTGTGAATGTAACTCAGAACAAGCTCTTTCCAGCCATACTGGACCCATAATTGTAGACCACATGAATAGATAACTGCAAGCATTTAAAGCAAATAAAAATCTCCATTGACTTAAAGTGGACCGAAGAAGCCTAGGAACCCTTTTTTTGACCTGCTGTTTCTACACCACCTTACGGTCAAAATGGCCCAAAATTTGGTATGAATGTAACTCAGAACAAGCTCTGTCCAGCAATACTGGTCCAATAATTGTAGACCACATGAATAGATAACTGCAAGCATTTAAAGCAAATAAAAATCTCCATTGACTTAAAGTGGACCGAAGGAGCCTAGGAATACTTTCTTTGACCTGCTGTTTCTCCACCACCTTCTGATCAAAATGCCCTGAAATTTCGTGTGAATGTAACACAGAACAAGCTCTTTCCAGCGATACTGGACCCTTAATTGTAGACCACATGGTTCGATAACTGCAAGCACTTAAAGCAAATAAAAATCTCCATTGACTTAAAGTGGACCGAAGAAGCCTAGGAACCCTTTTTTTGACCTGCTGTTTCTCCACCACCTTATGGTCAAAATGGCCCAAAATTTGGTATGAATGTAGCTCTGAACATGGCCTTTCATATAATTGTAGACCACATTGATCAATAACTGCAAGCATTTAAAGCAAATTAAAATCTCCATTGACTTAAAGTGGACAGAAGGAGACTAGGAATGCTTTGTTTGATCTGCTGTTTCTCCACCACCTTACGGTCAAAATGGCCCAAAATTTCGTGTGAATGTAACTCAGAACAAGCTCTGTCCAGCCATACTGGTCCAATAATTGTAGACCACATGAATAGATAACTGCAAGCATTTAAAGCAAATAAAAATCTCCATTGACTTAAAGTGGACCGAAGGAGCCTTGGAATACTTTCTTTGACCTGCTGTTTCTTCACCACCTTCTGATCAAAATGCCCTGAAATTTCGTGTGAATGTAACTCAGAACAAGCTCTTTCCAGCCATACTGGACCCATAATTGTAGACGACATGGTTCGATAACTGCAAGCATTTAAAGCAAATAAAAATCTCCATTGACTTAAAGTGGACCGAAGGAGCCTAGGAACCCTTTTTTTGACCTGCTGTTTCTCCACCACCATACGGTCAAAATGGCCAGAAATTTGGTGTGAATGTAACTCAGAACAAGGTCTTTCCAGTCATACTGGTCCCATAATTGTAGACCACATAGATCGATAACTGCAAGCATTTAAAGCAAATAAAAATCTCCATTGACTTAAAGTGGACCGAAGTAGCCTAGGAATACTTTCTTTGACCTGCTGTTTCTACACCACCATACTGTCAAAATGGCCCGAAATTTGGTGTCAATATAGCTCAGAACAAGCTCTTTCCAGCCATACTGGTCCAATAAATGTAGACCACATGGATGGATAACTGCAAGCATTTAAAGCAAATTAAAATGTCCATTGACTTAAAGTGGACCGATGGAGCCTAGGTACCCTTTCTTTGACCTGCTGTTTCTCCACCTCCTTACAGTCAAAATGGCCTGAAATTTGGTAAGAATGTAGCTCTGAACAAGGTCTTTCCCATAATTGTAGACCACATGGTTCGATAACTGCGAGCATTTAAAGCAAATAAAAATCTCCATTGACTTAAAGTGGACCGAAGAAGCCTAGGAACCCTTTCTTTGACCTGCTGTTTCTCCACCACCTTATGGTCAAAATGGCCCAAAATTTGGTAAGAATGTAGCTCTGAACAAGCTCTTTCGCATAATTGTAGACCACATGGATCGAAAACTACAAGCATTTAAAGCAAATAAAAATCTCCATTGACTTAAAGTGGACCGAAGGAGCCTAGGAACCCTTTTTTTGACCTGCTGTTTCTCCACCACCTTACGGTCAAAATGGCCCAAAATTTGGTATGAATGTAGCTCTGAACATGGCCTTTCATATAATTGTAGACCACATTGATCAATAACTGCAAGCATTTAAAGCAAATAAAAATCTCCATTGACTTAAAGTGGACCGAAGAAGCCTAGGAACCCTTTTTTTGACCTGCTGTTTCTCCACCACCTTATGGTCAAAATGGCCCAAAATTTGGTAAGAATGTAGCTCTGAACAAGCTCTTTCGCATAATTGTAGACCAGATGGATCGAAAACTACAAGCATTTAAAGCAAATAAAAATCTCCATTGACTTAAAGTGGACCGATGGAGCCTAGGAACCCTTTTTTTGACCTGCTGTTTCTCCACCACTTTACGGTCAAAATGGCCCGAAATTTGGTGTGAATGTAACTCAGAACAAGCTCTTTCCAGCCATACTGGACCCATAATTGTAGACAAAATGGTTCGATAACTGCAAGCATTTAAAGCAAATAAAAATCTCCATTGACTTAAAGTGGACCGAAGGAGACTAGGAATGCATTGTTTGATCTGCTGTTTCTCCACCACCTTATGGTCAAAGTGGCCCGAAATTTCGTGTGAATGTAACTCAGAACAAGCTCTGTCCAGCAATACTGGTCCAATAATTGTAGACCACATGAATAGATAACTGCAAGCATTTAAAGCAAATAAAAATCTCAATTGACTTAAAGTGGACCGAAGAAGCCTAGGAACCCTTTTTTTGACCTGCTGTTTCTCCACCACCTTACGGTCAAAATGGCCCAAAATTTGGTATGAATGTAACTCAGAACAAGCTCTGTCCAGCAATACTGGTCCAATAATTGTAGACCACATGAATAGATAACTGCAAGCATTTAAAGCAAATAAAAATCTCCATTGACTTAAAGTGGACCGAAGGAGCCTAGGAATACTTTCTTTGACCTGCTGTTTCTCCACCACCTTCTGATCAAAATGCCCTGAAATTTCGTGTGAATGTAACGCAGAACAAGCTCTTTCCAGCGATACTGGACCCTTAATTGTAGACCACATGGTTCGATAACTGCAAGCACTTAAAGCAAATAAAAATCTCCATTGACTTAAAGTGGACCGAAGAAGCCTAGGAACCCTTTTTTTGACCTGCTGTTTCTCCACCACCTTATGGTCAAAATGGCCCAAAATTTGGTATGAATGTAGCTCTGAACATGGCCTTTCATATAATTGTAGACCACATTGATCAATAACTGCAAGCATTTAAAGCAAATTAAAATCTCCATTGAATTAAAGTGGACAGAAGGAGACTAGGAATGCTTTGTTTGATCTGCTGTTTCTCCAGCACCTTACGGTCAAAATGGCCCAAAATTTCGTGTGAATGTAACTCAGAACAAGCTCTGTCCAGCCATACTGGTCCAATAATTGTAGACCACATGAATAGATAACTGCAAGCATTTAAAGCAAATAAAAATCTCCATTGACTTAAAGTGGACCGAAGGAGCCTTGGAATACTTTATTTGACCTGCTGTTTCTTCACCACCTTCTGATCAAAATGCCCTGAAATTTCGTGTGAATGTAACTCAGAACAAGCTCTTTCCAGCCATACTGGACCCTTAATTGTAGACCACATGGTTCGATAACTGCAAGCATTTAAAGCAAATAAAAATCTCCATTGACTTAAAGTGGACCGAAGAAGCCTAGGAACCCTTTTTTTGACCTGCTGTTTCTCCACCACCTTACGGTCAAAATGGCCCAAAATTTGGTATGAATGTAGCTCTGAACAAGGTCTTTCCCATAATTGTAGACCACATGGATCGATAACTATGAGCATTTAAAGCAAATTAAAATCTCCATTGACTTAAAGTGGACCGATGGAGCCTAGGAACCCTTTCTTTGACCTGCTGTTTCTCCACCACCTTATGGTCAAAATGGCCCAAAATTTGGTATGAGTGTAGCTCTGAACAAGCTCTTTCGCATAATTGTAGACCACATGGATCGAAAACTACAAGCTTTTAAAGCAAATAAAAATCTCCAGTGACTTAAAGTGGACCGATGGAGCCTAGGAATACTTTCTTTGACCTGCTGGTTCTCCACCTCCTTACAGTCAAAATGGCCTGAAATTTGGTAAGAATGTAGCTCTGAACAAGGTCTTTCCCATAATTGTAGACCACATGGTTCGATAACTGCGAGCATTTAAAGCAAATAAAAATCTCCATTGACTTAAAGTGGACCGAAGAAGCCTAGGAACCCTTTTTTTGACCTGCTGTTTCTCCACCACCTTACGGTCAAAATGGCCCAAAATTTGGTATGAATGTAGCTCTGAACAAGGTCTTTCCCATAATTGTAGACCACATGGATCGATAACTATGAGCATTTAAAGCAAATTAAAATCTCCATTGACTTAAAGTGGACCGATGAAGCCTAGGAACCCTTTCTTTGACCTGCTGTTTCTCCACCACCTTATGGTCAAAATGGCCCAAAATTTGGTAAGAATGTAGCTCTGAACAAGCTCTTTCGCATAATTGTAGACCACATGGATCGAAAACTACAAGCATTTAAAGCAAATAAAAATCTCCATTGACTTAAAGTGGACCGAAGGAGCCTAGGAACCCTTTTTTTGACCTGCTGTTTCTCCACCACCTTACGGTCAAAATGGCCCAAAATTTGGTATGAATGTAGCTCTGAACATGGCCTTTCATATAATTGTAGACCACATTGATCAATAACTGCAAGCATTTAAAGCAAATTAAAATCTCCATTGACTTAAAGTGGACAGAAGGAGACTAGGAATGCTTTGTTTGATCTGCTGTTTCTCCACCACCTTACGGTCAAAATGGCCCAAAATTTCGTGTGAATGTAACTCAGAACAAGCTCTGTCCAGCCATACTGGTCCAATAATTGTAGACCACATGAATAGATAACTGCAAGCATTTAAAGCAAATAAAAATCTCCATTGACTTAAAGTGGACCGAAGGAGCCTTGGAATACTTTCTTTGACCTGCTGTTTCTTCACCACCTTCTGATCAAAATGCCCTGAAATTTCGTGTGAATGTAACTCAGAACAAGCTCTTTCCAGCCATACTGGACCCATAATTGTAGACGACATGGTTCGATAACTGCAAGCATTTAAAGCAAATAAAAATCTCCATTGACTTAAAGTGGACCGAAGGAGCCTAGGAACCCTTTTTTTGACCTGCTGTTTCTCCACCACCATACGGTCAAAATGGCCAGAAATTTGGTGTGAATGTAACTCAGAACAAGGTCTTTCCAGTCATACTGGTCCCATAATTGTAGACCACATAGATCGATAACTGCAAGCATTTAAAGCAAATAAAAATCTCCATTGACTTAAAGTGGACCGAAGTAGCCTAGGAATACTTTCTTTGACCTGCTGTTTCTACACCACCATACTGTCAAAATGGCCCGAAATTTGGTGTCAATGTAGCTCAGAACAAGCTCTTTCCAGCCATACTGGTCCAATAAATGTAGACCACATGGATGGATAACTGCAAGCATTTAAAGCAAATTAAAATCTCCATTGACTTAAAGTGGACCGATGGAGCCTAGGTACCCTTTCTTTGACCTGCTGTTTCTCCACCTCCTTACAGTCAAAATGGCCTGAAATTTGGTAAGAATGTAGCTCTGAACAAGGTCTTTCCCATAATTGTAGACCACATGGTTCGATAACTGCGAGCATTTAAAGCAAATAAAAATCTCCATTGACTTAAAGTGGACCGAAGAAGCCTAGGAACCCTTTCTTTGACCTGCTGTTTCTCCACCACCTTATGGTCAAAATGGCCCAAAATTTGGTAAGAATGTAGCTCTGAACAAGCTCTTTCGCATAATTGTAGACCACATGGATCGAAAACTACAAGCATTTAAAGCAAATAAAAATCTCCATTGACTTAAAGTGGACCGAAGGAGCCTAGGAACCCTTTTTTTGACCTGCTGTTTCTCCACCACCTTACGGTCAAAATGGCCCAAAATTTGGTATGAATGTAGCTCTGAACATGGCCTTTCATATAATTGTAGACCACATTGATCAATAACTGCAAGCATTTAAAGCAAATAAAAATCTCCATTGACTTAAAGTGGACCGAAGAAGCCTAGGAACCCTTTTTTTGACCTGCTGTTTCTCCACCACCTTATGGTCAAAATGGCCCAAAATTTGGTATGAATGTAGCTCTGAACAAGGTCTTTCCCATAATTGTAGACCACATGGATCGATAACTATGAGCATTTAAAGCAAATTAAAATCTCCATTGACTTAAAGTGGACCGATGGAGCCTAGGAACCCTTTCTTTGACCTGCTGTTTCTCCACCACCTTATGGTCAAAATGGCCCAAAATTTGGTAAGAATGTAGCTCTGAACAAGCTCTTTCGCATAATTGTAGACCACATGGATCGAAAACTACAAGCATTTAAAGCAAATAAAAATCTCCATTGACTTAAAGTGGACCGATGGAGCCTAGGTACCCTTTCTTTGACCTGCTGTTTCTCCACCTCCTTACGGTCAAAATGGCCCGAAATTTGGTGTGAATGTAACTCAGAACAAGCTCTTTCCAGCCATACTGGACCCATAATTGTAGACCACATAGATCGATAACTGCAAGCATTTAAAGCAAATAAAAATCTCCATTGACTTAAAGTGGACCGAAGTAGCCTAGGAATACTTTCTTTGACCTGCTGTTTCTACACCACCATACTGTCAAAATGGCCCGAAATTTGGTGTCAATGTAGCTCAGAACAAGCTCTTTCCAGCCATACTGGTCCAATAAATGTAGACCACATGGATGGATAACTGCAAGCATTTAAAGCAAATTAAAATCTCCATTGACTTAAAGTGGACCGATGGAGCCTAGGAATACTTTCTTTGACCTGCTGGTTCTCCACCTTCTTATAGTCAAAATGGCCTGAAATTTGGTAAGAATGTAGCTCTGAACAAGGTCTTTCCCATAATTGTAGACCACATGGTTCGATAACTGCGAGCATTTAAAGCAAATAAAAATCTCCATTGACTTAAAGTGGACCGAAGAAGCCTAGGAACCCTTTTTTTGACCTGCTGTTTCTCCACCACCTTACGGTCAAAATGGCCCAAAATTTGGTATGAATGTAACTCTGAACAAGGTCTTTCCCATAATTGTAGACCACATGGATCGATAACTATGAGCATTTAAAGCAAATTAAAATCTCCATTGACTTAAAGTGGACCGATGGAGCCTAGGAACCCTTTCTTTGACCTGCTGTTTCTCCACCACCTTGTGGTCAAAATGGCCCAAAATTTGGTAAGAAGGTAGCTCTGAACAAGCTCTTTCGCATAATTGTAGACCACATGGATCTAAAACTACAAGCATTTAAAGCAAATAAAAATCTCCATTGACTTAAAGTGGACCGAAGGAGCCTAGGAACCCTTTATTTGACCTGCTGTTTCTCCACCACTTTACGGTCAAAATGGCCCGAAATTTGGTGTGAATGTAACTCAGAACAAGCTCTTTCCAGCCATACTGGACCCATAATTGTAGACGACATGGTTCGATAACTGCAAGCATTTAAAGCAAATAAAAATCTCCATTGACTTAAAGTGGACCGAATGAGACTAGGAATGCTTTGTTTGATCTGCTGTTTCTCCACCACCTTATGGTCAAAGTGGCCCGAAATTTCGTGTGAATGTAACTCAGAACAAGCTCTGTCCAGCAATACTGGTCCAATAATTGTAGACCAAATGAATAGATAACTGCAAGCATTTAAAGCAAATAAAAATCTCCATTGACTTAAAGTGGACCGAAGAAGCCTAGGAACCCTTTTTTTGACCTGCTGTTTCTCCACCACCTTACGGTCAAAATGGCCCAAAATTTGGTATGAATGTAACTCAGAACAAGCTCTGTCCAGCAATACTGGTCCAATAATTGTAGACCACATGAATAGATAACTGCAAGCATTTAAAGCAAATAAAAATCTCCATTGACTTAAAGTGGACCGAAGGAGCCTAGGAATACTTTCTTTGACCTGCTGTTTCTCCACCACCTTCTGATCAAAATGCCCTGAAATTTCGTGTGAATGTAACGCAGAACAAGCTCTTTCCAGCGATACTGGACCCTTAATTGTAGACCACATGGTTCGATAACTGCAAGCACTTAAAGCAAATAAAAATCTCCATTGACTTAAAGTGGACCGAAGAAGCCTAGGAACCCTTTTTTTGACCTGCTGTTTCTCCACCACCTTACGGTCAAAATGGCCCAAAATTTGGTATGAATGTAGCTCTGAACATGGCCTTTCATATAATTGTAGACCACATTGATCAATAACTGCAAGCATTTAAAGCAAATTAAAATCTCCATTGACTTAAAGTGGACAGAAGGAGACTAGGAATGCTTTGTTTGATCTGCTGTTTCTCCAGCACCTTACGGTCAAAATGGCCCAAAATTTCGTGTGAATGTAACTCAGAACAAGCTCTGTCCAGCCATACTGGTCCAATAATTGTAGACCACATGAATAGATAACTGCAAGCATTTAAAGCAAATAAAAATCTCCATTGACATAAAGTGGACCGAAGGAGCCTTGGAATACTTTCTTTGACCTGCTGTTTCTTCACCACCTTCTGATCAAAATGCCCTGAAATTTTGTGTGAATGTAACTCAGAACAAGCTCTTTCCAGCCATACTGGACCCTTAATTGTAGACCACATGGTTCGATAACTGCAAGCATTTAAAGCAAATAAAAATCTCCATTGACTTAAAGTGGACTGATGGAGCCTAGGAAATCTTTCTTTGACCTGCTGTTTCTCCACCTCCTTATGGTCAAAATGGCCCAAAATTTGGTGTCATTGTAGCTCAGAACAAGCTCTTTCCAGCCATACTGGTCCAATAAATGTAGACCACATGGATGGATAACTGCAAGCATTTAAAGCAAATTAAAATCTCCATTGACTTAAAGTGGACCGATGGAGCCTAGGTACCCTTTCTTTAACCTGCTGTTTCTCCACCTCCTTACAGTCAAAATGGCCTGAAATTTGGTAAGAATGTAGCTCTGAACAAGGTCTTTCCCATAATTGTAGACCACATGGTTCGATAACTGCGAGCATTTAAAGCAAATAAAAATCTCCATTGACTTAAAGTGGACCGAAGAAGCCTAGGAACCCTTTTTTTGACCTGCTGTTTCTCCACCACCTTATGGTCAAAATGGCCCAAAATTTGGTATGAATGTAGCTCTGAACAAGGTCTTTCCCATAATTGTAGACCACATGGATCGATAACTATGAGCATTTAAAGCAAATTAAAATCTCCATTGACTTAAAGTGGACCGATGGAGCCTAGGAACCCTTTCTTTGACCTGCTGTTTCTCCACCACCTTATGGTCAAAATGGCCCAAAATTTGGTAAGAATGTAGCTCTGAACAAGCTCTTTCGCATAATTGTAGACCACATGGATCGAAAACTACAAGCATTTAAAGCAAATAAAAATCTCCATTGACTTAAAGTGGACCGATGGAGCCTAGGTACCCTTTCTTTGACATGCTGTTTCTCCACCTCCTTACAGTCAAAATGGCCCGAAATTTGGTGTGAATGTAACTCAGAACAAGCTCTTTCCAGCCATACTGGACCCATAATTGTAGACCACATAGATCGATAACTGCAAGCATTTAAAGCAAATAAAAATCTCCATTGACTTAAAGTGGACCGAAGTAGCCTAGGAATACTTTCTTTGACCTGCTGTTTCTACACCACCATACTGTCAAAATGGCCCGAAATTTGGTATGAATGTAGCTCTGAACATGGCCTTTCATATAATTGTAGACCACATTGATCAATAACTGCAAGCATTTAAAGCAAATTAAAATCTCCATTGACTTAAAGTGGACAGAAGGAGACTAGGAATGCTTTGTTTGATCTGCTGTTTCTCCACCACCTTACGGTCAAAATGGCCCAAAATTTCGTGTGAATGTAACTCAGAACAAGCTCTGTCCAGCCATACTGGTCCAATAATTGTAGACCACATGAATAGATAACTGCAAGCATTTAAAGCAAATAAAAATCTCCATTGACTTAAAGTGGACCGAAGGAGCCTTGGAATACTTTCTTTGACCTGCTGTTTCTTCACCACCTTCTGATCAAAATGCCCTGAAATTTCGTGTGAATGTAACTCAGAACAAGCTCTTTCCAGCCATACTGGACCCATAATTGTAGACGACATGGTTCGATAACTGCAAGCATTTAAAGCAAATAAAAATCTCCATTGACTTAAAGTGGACCGAAGGAGCCTAGGAACCCTTTTTTTGACCTGCTGTTTCTCCACCACCATACGGTCAAAATGGCCAGAAATTTGGTGTGAATGTAACTCAGAACAAGGTCTTTCCAGTCATACTGGTCCCATAATTGTAGACCACATAGATCGATAACTGCAAGCATTTAAAGCAAATAAAAATCTCCATTGACTTAAAGTGGACCGAAGTAGCCTAGGAATACTTTCTTTGACCTGCTGTTTCTACACCACCATACTGTCAAAATGGCCCGAAATTTGGTGTCAATGTAGCTCAGAACAAGCTCTTTCCAGCCATACTGGTCCAATAAATGTAGACCACATGGATGGATAACTGCAAGCATTTAAAGCAAATTAAAATCTCCAATGACTTAAAGTGGACCGATGGAGCCTAGGTACCCTTTCTTTGACCTGCTGTTTCTCCACCTCCTTACAGTCAAAATGGCCTGAAATTTGGTAAGAATGTAGCTCTGAACAAGGTCTTTCCCATAATTGTAGACCACATGGTTCGATAACTGCGAGCATTTAAAGCAAATAAAAATCTCCATTGACTTTAAGTGGACCGAAGAAGCCTAGGAACCCTTTTTTTGACCTGCTGTTTCTCCACCACCTTACGGTCAAAATGGCCCAAAATTTGGTATGAATGTAGCTCTGAACAAGGTCTTTCCCATAATTGTAGACCACATGGATCGATAACTATGAGCATTTAAAGCAAATTAAAATCTCCATTGACTTAAAGTGGACCGATGGAGCCTAGGAACCCTTTCTTTGACCTGCTGTTTCTCCACCACCTTACTGTCAAAATGGCCCAAAATTTGGTAAGAATGTAGCTCTGAACAAGCTCTTTCGCATAATTGTAGACCACATGGATCGAAAACTACAAGCATTTAAAGCAAATAAAAATCTCCATTGACTTAAAGTGGACCGAAGGAGCCTAGGAACCCTTTTTTTGACCTGCTGTTTCTCCACCACTTTACGGTCAAAATGGCCCGAAATTTGGTGTGAATGTAACTCAGAACAAGCTCTTTCCAGCCATACTGGACCCTTAATTGTAGACGACATGGTTCGATAACTGCAAGCATTTAAAGCAAATAAAAATCTCCATTGACTTAAAGTGGACCGAAGGAGACTAGGAATGCTTTGTTTGATCTGCTGTTTCTCCACCACCTTATGGTCAAAGTGGCCCGAAATTTCGTGTGAATGTAACTCAGAACAAGCTCTGTCCAGCAATACTGGTCCAATAATTGTAGACCACATGAATAGATAACTGCAAGCATTTAAAGCAAATAAAAATCTCCATTAACTTAAAGTGGACCGAAGGAGCCTAGGAATACTTTCTTTGACCTGCTGTTTCTCCACCACCTTCTGATCAAAATGCCCTGAAATTTCGTGTGAATGTAACGCAGAACAAGCTCTTTCCAGCGATACTGGACCCTTAATTGTAGACCACATGGTTCGATAACTGCAAGCACTTAAAGCAAATAAAAATCTCCATTGACTTAAAGTGGACCGAAGAAGCCTAGGAACCCTTTTTTTGACCTGCTGTTTCTCCACCACCTTACGGTCAAAATGGCCCAAAATTTGGTATGAATGTAGCTCTGAACATGGCCTTTCATATAATTGTAGACCACATTGATCAATAACTGCAAGCATTTAAAGCAAATTAAAATCTCCATTGACTTAAAGTGGACAGAAGGAGACTAGGAATGCTTTGTTTGATCTGCTGTTTCTCCAGCACCTTACGGTCAAAATGGCCCAAAATTTCGTGTGAATGTAACTCAGAACAAGCTCTGTCCAGCCATACTGGTCCAATAATTGTAGACCACATGAATAGATAACTGCAAGCATTTAAAGCAAATAAAAATCTCCATTGACATAAAGTGGACCGAAGGAGCCTTGGAATACTTTCTTTGACCTGCTGTTTCTTCACCACCTTCTGATCAAAATGCCCTGAAATTTTGTGTGAATGTAACTCAGAACAAGCTCTTTCCAGCCATACTGGACCCTTAATTGTAGACCACATGGTTCGATAACTGCAAGCATTTAAAGCAAATAAAAATCTCCATTGACTTAAAGTGGACCGATGGAGCCTAGGAAATCTTTCTTTGACCTGCTGTTTCTCCACCTCCTTATGGTCAAAATGGCCCAAAATTTGGTGTCATTGTAGCTCAGAACAAGCTCTTTCCAGCCATACTGGTCCAATAAATGTAGACCACATGGATAGATAACTGCAAGCATTTAAAGCAAATTAAAATCTCCATTGACTTAAAGTGGACCGATGGAGCCTAGGTACCCTTTCTTTGACCTGCTGTTTCTCCACCTCCTTACAGTCAAAATGGCCTGAAATTTGGTAAGAATGTAGCTCTGAACAAGGTCTTTCCCATAATTGTAGACCACATGGTTCGATAACTGCGAGCATTTAAAGCAAATAAAAATCTCCATTGACTTAAAGTGGACCGAAGAAGCCTAGGAACCCTTTTTTTGACCTGCTGTTTCTCCACCACCTTATGGTCAAAATGGCCCAAAATTTGGTATGAATGTAGCTCTGAACAAGGTCTTTCCCATAATTGTAGACCACATGGATCGATAACTATGAGCATTTAAAGCAAATTAAAATCTCCATTGACTTAAAGTGGACCGATGGAGCCTAGGAACCCTTTCTTTGACCTGCTGTTTCTCCACCACCTTATGGTCAAAATGGCCCAAAATTTGGTAAGAATGTAGCTCTGAACAAGCTCTTTCGCATAATTGTAGACCACATGGATCGAAAACTACAAGCATTTAAAGCAAATAAAAATCTCCATTGACTTAAAGTGGACCGAAGGAGCCTAGGAACCCTTTTTTTGACCTGCTGTTTCTCCACCACCTTACGGTCAAAATGGCCCAAAATTTGGTATGAATGTAGCTCTGAACATGGCCTTTCATATAATTGTAGACCACATTGATCAATAACTGCAAGCATTTAAAGCAAATAAAAATCTCCATTGACTTAAAGTGGACCGAAGAAGCCTAGGAACCCTTTTTTTGACCTGCTGTTTCTCCACCACCTTATGGTCAAAATGGCCCAAAATTTGGTATGAATGTAGCTCTGAACAAGGTCTTTCCCATAATTGTAGACCACATGGATCGATAACTATGAGCATTTAAAGCAAATTAAAATCTCCATTGACTTAAAGTGGACCGATGGAGCCTAGGAACCCTTTCTTTGACCTGCTGTTTCTCCACCACCTTATGGTCAAAATGGCCCAAAATTTGGTAAGAATGTAGCTCTGAACAAGCTCTTTCGCATAATTGTAGACCACATGGATCGAAAACTACAAGCATTTAAAGCAAATAAAAATCTCCATTGACTTAAAGTGGACCGATGGAGCCTAGGTACCCTTTCTTTGACCTGCTGTTTCTCCACCTCCTTACGGTCAAAATGGCCCGAAATTTGGTGTGAATGTAACTCAGAACAAGCTCTTTCCAGCCATACTGGACCCATAATTGTAGACCACATAGATCGATAACTGCAAGCATTTAAAGCAAATAAAAATCTCCATTGACTTAAAGTGGACCGAAGTAGCCTAGGAATACTTTCTTTGACCTGCTGTTTCTACACCACCATACTGTCAAAATGGCCCGAAATTTGGTGTCAATGTAGCTCAGAACAAGCTCTTTCCAGCCATACTGGTCCAATAAATGTAGACCACATGGATGGATAACTGCAAGCATTTAAAGCAAATTAAAATCTCCATTGACTTAAAGTGGACCGATGGAGCCTAGGAATACTTTCTTTGACCTGCTGGTTCTCCACCTTCTTACAGTCAAAATGGCCTGAAATTTGGTAAGAATGTAGCTCTGAACAAGGTCTTTCCCATAATTGTAGACCACATGGTTCGATAACTGCGAGCATTTAAAGCAAATAAAAATCTCCATTGACTTAAAGTGGACCGAAGAAGCCTAGGAACCCTTTTTTTGACCTGCTGTTTCTCCACCACCTTACGGTCAAAATGGCCCAAAATTTGGTATGAATGTAACTCTGAACAAGGTCTTTCCCATAATTGTAGACCACATGGATCGATAACTATGAGCATTTAAAGCAAATTAAAATCTCCATTGACTTAAAGTGGACCGATGGAGCCTAGGAACCCTTTCTTTGACCTGCTGTTTCTCCACCACCTTGTGGTCAAAATGGCCCAAAATTTGGTAAGAAGGTAGCTCTGAACAAGCTCTTTCGCATAATTGTAGACCACATGGATCTAAAACTACAAGCATTTAAAGCAAATAAAAATCTCCATTGACTTAAAGTGGACCGAAGGAGCCTAGGAACCCTTTATTTGACCTGCTGTTTCTCCACCACTTTACGGTCAAAATGGCCCGAAATTTGGTGTGAATGTAACTCAGAACAAGCTCTTTCCAGCCATACTGGACCCATAATTGTAGACGACATGGTTCGATAACTGCAAGCATTTAAAGCAAATAAAAATCTCCATTGACTTAAAGTGGACCGAATGAGACTAGGAATGCTTTGTTTGATCTGCTGTTTCTCCACCACCTTATGGTCAAAGTGGCCCGAAATTTCGTGTGAATGTAACTCAGAACAAGCTCTGTCCAGCAATACTGGTCCAATAATTGTAGACCAAATGAATAGATAACTGCAAGCATTTAAAGCAAATAAAAATCTCCATTGACTTAAAGTGGACCGAAGAAGCCTAGGAACCCTTTTTTTGACCTGCTGTTTCTCCACCACCTTACGGTCAAAATGGCCCAAAATTTGGTATGAATGTAACTCAGAACAAGCTCTGTCCAGCAATACTGGTCCAATAATTGTAGACCACATGAATAGATAACTGCAAGCATTTAAAGCAAATAAAAATCTCCATTGACTTAAAGTGGACCGAAGGAGCCTAGGAATACTTTCTTTGACCTGCTGTTTCTCCACCACCTTCTGATCAAAATGCCCTGAAATTTCGTGTGAATGTAACGCAGAACAAGCTCTTTCCAGCGATACTGGACCCTTAATTGTAGACCACATGGTTCGATAACTGCAAGCACTTAAAGCAAATAAAAATCTCCATTGACTTAAAGTGGACCGAAGAAGCCTAGGAACCCTTTTTTTGACCTGCTGTTTCTCCACCACCTTACGGTCAAAATGGCCCAAAATTTGGTATGAATGTAGCTCTGAACATGGCCTTTCATATAATTGTAGACCACATTGATCAATAACTGCAAGCATTTAAAGCAAATTAAAATCTCCATTGACTTAAAGTGGACAGAAGGAGACTAGGAATGCTTTGTTTGATCTGCTGTTTCTCCAGCACCTTACGGTCAAAATGGCCCAAAATTTCGTGTGAATGTAACTCAGAACAAGCTCTGTCCAGCCATACTGGTCCAATAATTGTAGACCACATGAATAGATAACTGCAAGCATTTAAAGCAAATAAAAATCTCCATTGACATAAAGTGGACCGAAGGAGCCTTGGAATACTTTCTTTGACCTGCTGTTTCTTCACCACCTTCTGATCAAAATGCCCTGAAATTTTGTGTGAATGTAACTCAGAACAAGCTCTTTCCAGCCATACTGGACCCTTAATTGTAGACCACATGGTTCGATAACTGCAAGCATTTAAAGCAAATAAAAATCTCCATTGACTTAAAGTGGACTGATGGAGCCTAGGAAATCTTTCTTTGACCTGCTGTTTCTCCACCTCCTTATGGTCAAAATGGCCCAAAATTTGGTGTCATTGTAGCTCAGAACAAGCTCTTTCCAGCCATACTGGTCCAATAAATGTAGACCACATGGATGGATAACTGCAAGCATTTAAAGCAAATTAAAATCTCCATTGACTTAAAGTGGACCGATGGAGCCTAGGTACCCTTTCTTTAACCTGCTGTTTCTCCACCTCCTTACAGTCAAAATGGCCTGAAATTTGGTAAGAATGTAGCTCTGAACAAGGTCTTTCCCATAATTGTAGACCACATGGTTCGATAACTGCGAGCATTTAAAGCAAATAAAAATCTCCATTGACTTAAAGTGGACCGAAGAAGCCTAGGAACCCTTTTTTTGACCTGCTGTTTCTCCACCACCTTATGGTCAAAATGGCCCAAAATTTGGTATGAATGTAGCTCTGAACAAGGTCTTTCCCATAATTGTAGACCACATGGATCGATAACTATGAGCATTTAAAGCAAATTAAAATCTCCATTGACTTAAAGTGGACCGATGGAGCCTAGGAACCCTTTCTTTGACCTGCTGTTTCTCCACCACCTTATGGTCAAAATGGCCCAAAATTTGGTAAGAATGTAGCTCTGAACAAGCTCTTTCGCATAATTGTAGACCACATGGATCGAAAACTACAAGCATTTAAAGCAAATAAAAATCTCCATTGACTTAAAGTGGACCGATGGAGCCTAGGTACCCTTTCTTTGACATGCTGTTTCTCCACCTCCTTACAGTCAAAATGGCCCGAAATTTGGTGTGAATGTAACTCAGAACAAGCTCTTTCCAGCCATACTGGACCCATAATTGTAGACCACATAGATCGATAACTGCAAGCATTTAAAGCAAATAAAAATCTCCATTGACTTAAAGTGGACCGAAGTAGCCTAGGAATACTTTCTTTGACCTGCTGTTTCTACACCACCATACTGTCAAAATGGCCCGAAATTTGGTATGAATGTAGCTCTGAACATGGCCTTTCATATAATTGTAGACCACATTGATCAATAACTGCAAGCATTTAAAGCAAATTAAAATCTCCATTGACTTAAAGTGGACAGAAGGAGACTAGGAATGCTTTGTTTGATCTGCTGTTTCTCCACCACCTTACGGTCAAAATGGCCCAAAATTTCGTGTGAATGTAACTCAGAACAAGCTCTGTCCAGCCATACTGGTCCAATAATTGTAGACCACATGAATAGATAACTGCAAGCATTTAAAGCAAATAAAAATCTCCATTGACTTAAAGTGGACCGAAGGAGCCTTGGAATACTTTCTTTGACCTGCTGTTTCTTCACCACCTTCTGATCAAAATGCCCTGAAATTTCGTGTGAATGTAACTCAGAACAAGCTCTTTCCAGCCATACTGGACCCATAATTGTAGACGACATGGTTCGATAACTGCAAGCATTTAAAGCAAATAAAAATCTCCATTGACTTAAAGTGGACCGAAGGAGCCTAGGAACCCTTTTTTTGACCTGCTGTTTCTCCACCACCATACGGTCAAAATGGCCAGAAATTTGGTGTGAATGTAACTCAGAACAAGGTCTTTCCAGTCATACTGGTCCCATAATTGTAGACCACATAGATCGATAACTGCAAGCATTTAAAGCAAATAAAAATCTCCATTGACTTAAAGTGGACCGAAGTAGCCTAGGAATACTTTCTTTGACCTGCTGTTTCTACACCACCATACTGTCAAAATGGCCCGAAATTTGGTGTCAATGTAGCTCAGAACAAGCTCTTTCCAGCCATACTGGTCCAATAAATGTAGACCACATGGATGGATAACTGCAAGCATTTAAAGCAAATTAAAATCTCCAATGACTTAAAGTGGACCGATGGAGCCTAGGTACCCTTTCTTTGACCTGCTGTTTCTCCACCTCCTTACAGTCAAAATGGCCTGAAATTTGGTAAGAATGTAGCTCTGAACAAGGTCTTTCCATAATTGTAGACCACATGGTTCGATAACTGCGAGCATTTAAAGCAAATAAAAATCTCCATTGACTTTAAGTGGACCGAAGAAGCCTAGGAACCCTTTTTTTGACCTGCTGTTTCTCCACCACCTTACGGTCAAAATGGCCCAAAATTTGGTATGAATGTAGCTCTGAACAAGGTCTTTCCCATAATTGTAGACCACATGGATCGATAACTATGAGCATTTAAAGCAAATTAAAATCTCCATTGACTTAAAGTGGACCGATGGAGCCTAGGAACCCTTTCTTTGACCTGCTGTTTCTCCACCACCTTACTGTCAAAATGGCCCAAAATTTGGTAAGAATGTAGCTCTGAACAAGCTCTTTCGCATAATTGTAGACCACATGGATCGAAAACTACAAGCATTTAAAGCAAATAAAAATCTCCATTGACTTAAAGTGGACCGAAGGAGCCTAGGAACCCTTTTTTTGACCTGCTGTTTCTCCACCACTTTACGGTCAAAATGGCCCGAAATTTGGTGTGAATGTAACTCAGAACAAGCTCTTTCCAGCCATACTGGACCCTTAATTGTAGACGACATGGTTCGATAACTGCAAGCATTTAAAGCAAATAAAAATCTCCATTGACTTAAAGTGGACCGAAGGAGACTAGGAATGCTTTGTTTGATCTGCTGTTTCTCCACCACCTTATGGTCAAAGTGGCCCGAAATTTCGTGTGAATGTAACTCAGAACAAGCTCTGTCCAGCAATACTGGTCCAATAATTGTAGACCACATGAATAGATAACTGCAAGCATTTAAAGCAAATAAAAATCTCCATTAACTTAAAGTGGACCGAAGGAGCCTAGGAATACTTTCTTTGACCTGCTGTTTCTCCACCACCTTCTGATCAAAATGCCCTGAAATTTCGTGTGAATGTAACGCAGAACAAGCTCTTTCCAGCGATACTGGACCCTTAATTGTAGACCACATGGTTCGATAACTGCAAGCACTTAAAGCAAATAAAAATCTCCATTGACTTAAAGTGGACCGAAGAAGCCTAGGAACCCTTTTTTTGACCTGCTGTTTCTCCACCACCTTACGGTCAAAATGGCCCAAAATTTGGTATGAATGTAGCTCTGAACATGGCCTTTCATATAATTGTAGACCACATTGATCAATAACTGCAAGCATTTAAAGCAAATTAAAATCTCCATTGACTTAAAGTGGACAGAAGGAGACTAGGAATGCTTTGTTTGATCTGCTGTTTCTCCAGCACCTTACGGTCAAAATGGCCCAAAATTTCGTGTGAATGTAACTCAGAACAAGCTCTGTCCAGCCATACTGGTCCAATAATTGTAGACCACATGAATAGATAACTGCAAGCATTTAAAGCAAATAAAAATCTCCATTGACATAAAGTGGACCGAAGGAGCCTTGGAATACTTTCTTTGACCTGCTGTTTCTTCACCACCTTCTGATCAAAATGCCCTGAAATTTTGTGTGAATGTAACTCAGAACAAGCTCTTTCCAGCCATACTGGACCCTTAATTGTAGACCACATGGTTCGATAACTGCAAGCATTTAAAGCAAATAAAAATCTCCATTGACTTAAAGTGGACCGATGGAGCCTAGGAAATCTTTCTTTGACCTGCTGTTTCTCCACCTCCTTATGGTCAAAATGGCCCAAAATTTGGTGTCATTGTAGCTCAGAACAAGCTCTTTCCAGCCATACTGGTCCAATAAATGTAGACCACATGGATGGATAACTGCAAGCATTTAAAGCAAATTAAAATCTCCATTGACTTAAAGTGGGACCGATGGAGCCTAGGTACCCTTTCTTTGACCTGCTGTTTCTCCACCTCCTTACAGTCAAAATGGCCTGAAATTTGGTAAGAATGTAGCTCTGAACAAGGTCTTTCCCATAATTGTAGACCACATGGTTCGATAACTGCGAGCATTTAAAGCAAATAAAAATCTCCATTGACTTAAAGTGGACCGAAGAAGCCTAGGAACCCTTTTTTTGACCTGCTGTTTCTCCACCACCTTATGGTCAAAATGGCCCAAAATTTGGTATGAATGTAGCTCTGAACAAGGTCTTTCCCATAATTGTAGACCACATGGATCGATAACTATGAGCATTTAAAGCAAATTAAAATCTCCATTGACTTAAAGTGGACCGATGGAGCCTAGGAACCCTTTCTTTGACCTGCTGTTTCTCCACCACCTTATGGTCAAAATGGCCCAAAATTTGGTAAGAATGTAGCTCTGAACAAGCTCTTTCGCATAATTGTAGACCACATGGATCGAAAACTACAAGCATTTAAAGCAAATAAAAATCTCCATTGACTTAAAGTGGACCGATGGAGCCTAGGTACCCTTTCTTTGACATGCTGTTTCTCCACCTCCTTACAGTCAAAATGGCCCGAAATTTGGTGTGAATGTAACTCAGAACAAGCTCTTTCCAGCCATACTGGACCCATAATTGTAGACCACATAGATCGATAACTGCAAGCATTTAAAGCAAATAAAAATCTCCATTGACTTAAAGTGGACCGAAGTAGCCTAGGAATACTTTCTTTGACCTGCTGTTTCTACACCACCATACTGTCAAAATGGCCCGAAATTTGGTGTCAATGTACCTCAGAACAAGCTCTTTCCAGCCATACTGGTCCAATAAATGTAGACCACATGGATGGATAACTGCAAGCATTTAAAGCAAATTAAAATCTCCATTGACTTAAAGTGGACCGATGGAGCCTAGGAATACTTTCTTTGACCTGCTGGTTCTCCACCTCCTTACATTCAAAATGGCCTGAAATTTGGTAAGAATGTAGCTCTGAACAAGGTCTTTCCCATAATTGTAGACCACATGGTTCGATAACTGCGAGCATTTAAAGCAAATAAAAATCTCCATTGACTTAAAGTGGACCGAAGAAGCCTAGGAACCCTTTTTTTGACCTGCTGTTTCTCCACCACCTTACGGTCAAAATGGCCCAAAATTTGGTATGAATGTTGCTCTGAACAAGGTCTTTCCCATAATTGTAGACCACATGGATCGATAACTATGAGCATTTAAAGCAAATTAAAATCTCCATTGACTTAAAGTGGACCGATGGAGCATAGGAACCCTTTCTTTGACCTGCTGTTTCTCCACCACCTTATGGTCAAAATGGCCCAAAATTTGGTAAGAATGTAGCTCTGAACAAGCTCTTTCGCATAATTGTAGACCACATGGATCGAAAACTACAAGCATTTAAAGCAAATAAAAATCTCAATTGACTTAAAGTGGACCGAAGGAGCCTAGGAATACTTTCTTTGACCTGCTGTTTCTCCACCACCTTCTGATCAAAATGCCCTGAAATTTCGTGTGAATGTAACGCAGAACAAGCTCTTTCTAGCGATACTGGACCCTTAATTGTAGACCACATGGTTCGATAACTGCAAGCACTTAAAGCAAATAAAAATCTCCATTGACTTAAAGTGGACCGAAGAAGCCTAGGAACCCTTTTTTTGACCTGCTGTTTCTCCACCACCTTATGGTCAAAATGGCCCAAAATTTGGTATGAATGTAGCTCTGAACATGGCCTTTCATATAATTGTAGACCACATTGATCAATAACTGCAAGCATTTAAAGCAAATTAAAATCTCCATTGACTTAAAGTGGACAGAAGGAGACTAGGAATGCTTTGTTTGATCTGCTGTTTCTCCACCACCTTACGTTCAAAATGGCCCAAAATTTCGTGTGAATGTAACTCAGAACAAGCTCTGTCCAGCCATACTGGTCTAATAATTGTAGACCACATGAATAGATAACTGCAAGCATTTAAAGCAAATAAAAATCTCCATTGACTTAAAGTGGACCGAAGGAGCCTTGGAATACTTTCTTTGACCTGCTGTTTCTTCACCACCTTCTGATCAAAATGCCCTGAAATTTCGTGTGAATGTAACTCAGAACAAGCTCTTTCCAGCCATACTGGACCCATAATTGTAGACGACATGGTTCGATAACTGCAAGCATTTAAAGCAAATAAAAATCTCCATTGACTTAAAGTGGACCGAAGGAGCCTAGGAACCCTTTTTTTGACCTGCTGTTTCTCCACCACCATACGGTCAAAATGGCCAGAAATTTGGTGTGAATGTAACTCAGAACAAGGTCTTTCCAGTCATAATGGTCCCATAATTGTAGACCACATAGATCGATAACTGCAAGCATTTAAAGCAAATAAAAATCTCCATTGACTTAAAGTGGACCGAAGTAGCCTAGGAATACTTTCTTTGACCTGCTGTTTCTACACCACCATACTGTCAAAATGGCCCGAAATTTGGTGTCAATGTAGCTCAGAACAAGCTCTTTCCAGCCATACTGGTCCAATAAATGTAGACCACATGGATGGATAACTGCAAGCATTTAAAGCAAATTAAAATCTCCATTGACTTAAAGTGGACCGATGGAGCCTAGGTACCCTTTCTTTGACCTGCTGTTTCTCCACCTCCTTACAGTCAAAATGGCCTGAAATTTGGTAAGAATGTAGCTCTGAACAAGGTCTTTCCCATAATTGTAGACCACATGGTTCGATAACTGCGAGCATTTAAAGCAAATAAAAATCTCCATTGACTTAAAGTGGACCGAAGAAGCCTAGGAACCCTTTTTTTGACCTGCTGTTTCTCCACCACCTTACGGTCAAAATGGCCCAAAATTTGGTATGAATGTAGCTCTGAACAAGGTCTTTCCCATAATTGTAGACCACATGGATCGATAACTATGAGCATTTAAAGCAAATTAAAATCTCCATTGACTTAAAGTGGACCGATGGAGCCTAGGAACCCTTTCTTTGACCTGCTGTTTCTCCACCACCTTATGGTCAAAATGGCCCAAAATTTGGTAAGAATGTAGCTCTGAACAAGCTCTTTCGCATAATTGTAGACCACATGGATCGAAAACTACAAGCATTTAAAGCAAATAAAAATCTCCATTGACTTAAAGTGGACCGAAGGAGCCTAGGAACCCTTTTTTTGACCTGCTGTTTCTCCACCACTTTACGGTCAAAATGGCCCGAAATTTGGTGTGAATGTAACTCAGAACAAGCTCTTTCCAGCCATACTGGACCCTTAATTGTAGACGACATGGTTCGATAACTGCAAGCATTTAAAGCAAATAAAAATCTCCATTGACTTAAAGTGGACCGAAGGAGACTGGGAATGCTTTGTTTGATCTGCTGTTTCTCCACCACCTTATGGTCAAAGTGGCCCGAAATTTCGTGTGAATGTAACTCAGAACAAGCTCTGTCCAGCAATACTGGTCCAATAATTGTAGACCACATGAATAGATAACTGCAAGCATTTAAAGCAAATAAAAATCTCCATTGACTTAAAGTGGACCGAAGAAGCCTAGGAACCCTTTTTTTGACCTGCTGTTTCTCCACCACCTTACGGTCAAAATGGCCCAAAATTTGGTATGAATGTAACTCAGAACAAGCTCTGTCCAGCAATACTGGTCCAATAATTGTAGACCACATGGTTCGATAACTGCAAACACTTAAAGCAAATAAAAATCTCCATTGACTTAAAGTGGACCGAAGAAGCCTAGGAACCCTTTTTTTGACCTGCTGTTTCTCCACCACCTTACGGTCAAAATGGCCCAAAATTTGGTATGAATGTAGCTCTGAACATGGCCTTTCATATAATTGTAGACCACATTGATCAATAACTGCAAGCATTTAAAGCAAATTAAAATCTCCATTGACTTAAAGTGGACAGAAGGAGACTAGGAATGCTTTGTTTGATCTGCTGTTTCTCCAGCACCTTACGGTCAAAATGGCCCAAAATTTCGTGTGAATGTAACTCAGAACAAGCTCTGTCCAGCCATACTGGTCCAATAATTGTAGACCACATGAATAGATAACTGCAAGCATTTAAAGCAAATAAAAATCTCCATTGACATAAAGTGGACCGAAGGAGCCTTGGAATACTTTCTTTGACCTGCTGTTTCTTCACCACCTTCTGATCAAAATGCCCTGAAATTTCGTGTGAATGTAACTCAGAACAAGCTCTTTCCAGCCATACTGGACCCTTAATTGTAGACCACATGGTTCGATAACTGCAAGCATTTAAAGCAAATAAAAATCTCCATTGACTTAAAGTGGACCGATGGAGCCTAGGAAATCTTTCTTTGACCTGCTGTTTCTCCACCTCCTTATGGTCAAAATGGCCCAAAATTTGGTGTCATTGTAGCTCAGAACAAGCTCTTTCCAGCCATACTGGTCCAATAAATGTAGACCACATGGATGGATAACTGCAAGCATTTAAAGCAAATTAAAATCTCCATTGACTTAAAGTGGACCGATGGAGCCTAGGTACCCTTTCTTTGACCTGCTGTTTCTCCACCTCCTTACAGTCAAAATGGCCTGAAATTTGGTAAGAATGTAGCTCTGAACAAGGTCTTTCCCATAATTGTAGACCACATGGTTCGATAACTGCGAGCATTTAAAGCAAATAAAAATCTCCATTGACTTAAAGAGGACCGAAGAAGCCTAGGAACCCTTTTTTTGACCTGCTGTTTCTCCACCACCTTATGGTCAAAATGGCCCAAAATTTGGTATGAATGTAGCTCTGAACAAGGTATTTCCCATAATTGTAGACCACATGGATCGATAACTATGAGCATTTAAAGCAAATAAAAATCTCCATTGACTTAAAGTGGACCGATGGAGCCTAGGTACCCTTTCTTTGACCTGCTGTTTCTCCACCTCCTTACAGTCAAAATGGCCCGAAATTTGGTGTGAATGTAACTCAGAACAAGCTCTTTCCAGCCATACTGGACCCATAATTGTAGACCACATAGATCGATAACTGCAAGCATTTAAAGCAAATAAAAATCTCCATTGACTTAAAGTGGACCGAAGTAGCCTAGGAATACTTTCTTTGACCTGCTGTTTCTACACCACCATACTGTCAAAATGGCCCGAAATTTGGTGTCAATGTAGCTCAGAACAAGCTCTTTCCAGCCATACTGGTCCAATAAATGTAGACCACATGGATGGATAACTGCAAGCATTTAAAGCAAATTAAAATCTCCATTGACTTAAAGTGGACCGATGGAGCCTAGGAATACTTTCTTTGACCTGCTGGTTCTCCACCTCCTTACAGTCAAAATGGCCTGAAATTTGGTAAGAATGTAGCTCTGAACAAGGTCTTTCCCATAATTGTAGACCACATGGTTCGATAACTGCGAGCATTTAAAGCAAATAAAAATCTCCATTGACTTAAAGTGGACCGAAGAAGCCTAGGAACCCTTTTTTTGACCTGCTGTTTCTCCACCACCTTACGGTCAAAATGGCCCAAAATTTGGTATGAATGTAGCTCTGAACAAGGTCTTTCCCATAATTGTAGACCACATGGATCGATAACTATGAGCATTTAAAGCAAATTAAAATCTCCATTGACTTAAAGTGGACCGATGGAGCCTAGGAACCCTTTCTTTGACCTGCTGTTTCTCCACCACCTTATGGTCAAAATGGCCCAAAATTTGGTAAGAAGGTAGCTCTGAACAAGCTCTTTCGCATAATTGTAGACCACATGGATCGAAAACTACAAGCATTTAAAGCAAATAAAAATCTCCATTGACTTAAAGTGGACCGAAGGAGCCTAGGAACCCTTTATTTGACCTGCTGTTTCTCCACCACTTTACGGTCAAAATGGCCCGAAATTTGGTGTGAATGTAACTCAGAACAAGCTCTTTCCAGCCATACTGGACCCATAATTGTAGACGACATGGTTCGATAACTGCAAGCATTTAAAGCAAATAAAAATCTCCATTGACTTAAAGTGGACCGAATGAGACTAGGAATGCTTTGTTTGATCTGCTGTTTCTCCACCACCTTATGGTCAAAGTGGCCCGAAATTTCGTGTGAATGTAACTCAGAACAAGCTCTGTCCAGCAATACTGGTCCAATAATTGTAGACCAAATGAATAGATAACTGCAAGCATTTAAAGCAAATAAAAATCTCCTTTGACTTAAAGTGGACCGAAGAAGCCTAGGAACCCTTTTTTTGACCTGCTGTTTCTCCACCACCTTACGGTCAAAATGGCCCAAAATTTGGTATGAATGTAACTCAGAACAAGCTCTGTCCAGCAATACTGGTCCAATAATTGTAGACCACATGAATAGATAACTGCAAGCATTTAAAGCAAATAAAAATCTCCATTGACTTAAAGTGGACCGAAGGAGCCTAGGAATACTTTCTTTGACCTGCTGTTTCTCCACCACCTTCTGATCAAAATGCCCTGAAATTTCGTGTGAATGTAATGCAGAACAAGCTCTTTCCAGCGATACTGGACCCTTAATTGTAGACCACATGGTTCGATAACTGCAAGCACTTAAAGCAAATAAAAATCTCCATTGACTTAAAGTGGACCGAAGAAGCCTAGGAACCCTTTTTTTGACCTGCTGTTTCTCCACCACCTTACGGTCAAAATGGCCCAAAATTTGGTATGAATGTAGCTCTGAACATGGCCTTTCATATAATTGTAGACCACATTGATCAATAACTGCAAGCATTTAAAGCAAATTAAAATCTCCATTGACTTAAAGTGGACAGAAGGAGACTAGGAATGCTTTGTTTGATCTGCTGTTTCTCCAGCACCTTACGGTCAAAATGGCCCAAAATTTCGTGTGAATGTAACTCAGAACAAGCTCTGTCCAGCCATACTGGTCCAATAATTGTAGACCACATGAATAGATAACTGCAAGCATTTAAAGCAAATAAAAATCTCCATTGACATAAAGTGGACCGAAGGAGCCTTGGAATACTTTCTTTGACCTGCTGTTTCTTCAACACCTTCTGATCAAAATGCCCTGAAATTTTGTGTGAATGTAACTCAGAACAAGCTCTTTCCAGCCATACTGGACCCTTAATTGTAGACCACATGGTTCGATAACTGCAAGCATTTAAAGCAAATAAAAATCTCCATTGACTTAAAGTGGACCGATGGAGCCTAGGAAATCTTTCTTTGACCTGCTGTTTCTCCACCTCCTTATGGTCAAAATGGCCCAAAATTTGGTGTCATTGTAGCTCAGAACAAGCTCTTTCCAGCCATACTGGTCCAATAAATGTAGAACACATGGATGGATAACTGCAAGCATTTAAAGCAAATTAAAATCTCCATTGACTTAAAGTGGACCGATGGAGCCTAGGTACCCTTTCTTTGACCTGCTGTTTCTCCACCTCCTTACAGTCAAAATGGCCTGAAATTTGGTAAGAATGTAGCTCTGAACAAGGTCTTTCCCATAATTGTAGACCACATGGTTCGATAACTGCGAGCATTTAAAGCAAATAAAAATCTCCATTGACTTAAAGTGGACCGAAGAAGCCTAGGAACCCTTTTTTTGACCTGCTGTTTCTCCACCACCTTATGGTCAAAATGGCCCAAAATTTGGTATGAATGTAGCTCTGAACAAGGTCTTTCCCATAATTGTAGACCACATGGATCGATAACTATGAGCATTTAAAGCAAATTAAAATCTCCATTGACTTAAAGTGGACCGATGGAGCCTAGGAACCCTTTCTTTGACCTGCTGTTTCTCCACCACCTTATGGTCAAAATGGCCCAAAATTTGGTAAGAATGTAGCTCTGAACAAGCTCTTTCGCATAATTGTAGACCACATGGATCGAAAACTACAAGCATTTAAAGCAAATAAAAATCTCCATTGACTTAAAGTGGACCGAAGTAGCCTAGGAATACTTTCTTTGACCTGCTGTTTCTACACCACCATACTGTCAAAATGGCCCGAAATTTGGTGTCAATGTATCTCAGAACAAGCTCTTTCCAGCCATACTGGTCCAATAAATGTAGACCACATGGATGGATAACTGCAAGCATTTAAAGCAAATTAAAATCTCCATTGACTTAAAGTGGACCGATGGAGCCTAGGAATACTTTCTTTGACCTGCTGGTTCTCCACCTCCTTACAGTCAAAATGGCCTGAAATTTGGTAAGAATGTAGCTCTGAACAAGGTCTTTCCCATAATTGTAGACCACATGGTTCGATAACTGCGAGCATTTAAAGCAAATGAAAATCTCCATTGACTTAAAGTGGACCGAAGAAGCCTAGGAACCCTTTTTTTGACCTGCTGTTTCTCCACCACCTTACGGTCAAAATGGCCCAAAATTTGGTATGAATGTTGCTCTGAACAAGGTCTTTCCCATAATTGTAGACCACATGGATCGATAACTATGAGCATTTAAAGCAAATTAAAATCTCCATTGACTTAAAGTGGACCGATGGAGCATAGGAACCCTTTCTTTGACCTGCTGTTTCTCCACCACCTTATGGTCAAAATGGCCCAAAATTTGGTAAGAATGTAGCTCTGAACAAGCTCTTTCGCATAATTGTAGACCACATGGATCGAAAACTACAAGCATTTAAAGCAAATAAAAATCTCAATTGACTTAAAGTGGACCGAAGGAGCCTAGGAATACTTTCTTTGACCTGCTGTTTCTCCACCACCTTCTGATCAAAATGCCCTGAAATTTCGTGTGAATGTAACGCAGAACAAGCTCTTTCCAGCGATACTGGACCCTTAATTGTAGACCACATGGTTCGATAACTGCAAGCACTTAAAGCAAATAAAAATCTCCATTGACTTAAAGTGGACCGAAGAAGCCTAGGAACCCTTTTTTTGACCTGCTGTTTCTCCACCACCTTACGGTCAAAATGGCCCAAAATTTGGTATGAATGTAGCTCTGAACAAGGTCTTTCCCATAATTGTAGACCACATGGATCGATAACTATGAGCATTTAAAGCAAATTAAAATCTCCATTGACTTAAAGTGGACCGATGGAGCATAGGAACCCTTTCTTTGACCTGCTGTTTCTCCACCACCTTATGGTCAAAATGGCCCAAAATTTGGTAAGAATGTAGCTCTGAACAAGCTCTTTCGCATAATTGTAGACCACATGGATCGAAAACTACAAGCATTTAAAGCAAATAAAAATCTCCATTGACTTAAAGTGGACCGAAGGAGCCTAGGAACCCTTTATTTGACCTGCTGTTTCTCCACCACTTTACGGTCAAAATGGCCCGGAATTTGGTGTGAATGTAACTCAGAACAAGCTCTTTCCAGCCATACTGGACCCATAATTGTAGACGACATGGTTCGATAACTGCAAGCATTTAAAGCAAATAAAAATCTCCATTGACTTAAAGTGGACCGAATGAGACTAGGAATGCTTTGTTTGATCTGCTGTTTCTCCACCACCTTATGGTCAAAGTGGCCCGAAATTTCGTGTGAATGTAACTCAGAACAAGCTCTGTCCAGCAATACTGGTCCAATAATTGTAGACCAAATGAATAGATAACTGCAAGCATTTAAAGCAAATAAAAATCTCCATTGACTTAAAGTGGACCGAAGAAGCCTAGGAACCCTTTTTTTGACCTGCTGTTTCTCCACCACCTTACGGTCAAAATGGCCCAAAATTTGGTATGAATGTAGCTCAGAACAAGCTCTGTCCAGCAATACTGGTCCAATAATTGTAGACCACATGAATAGATAACTGCAAGCATTTAAAGCAAATAAAAATCTCCATTGACTTAAAGTGGACCGAAGGAGCCTAGGAATACTTTCTTTGACCTGCTGTTTCTCCACCACCTTCTGATCAAAATGACCTGAAATTTCGTGTGAATGTAACGCAGAACAAGCTCTTTCCAGCGATACTGGACCCTTAATTGTAGACCACATGGATCGAAAACTACAAGCATTTAAAGCAAATAAAAATCTCCATTGACTTAAAGTGGACCGAAGGAGCCTAGGAACCCTTTTTTTGACCTGCTGTTTCTCCACCACTTTACGGTCAAAATGGCCCGAAATTTGGTGTGAATGTAACTCAGAACAAGCTCTTTCCAGCCATACTGGACCCTTAATTGTAGACGACATGGTTCGATAACTGCAAGCATTTAAAGCAAATAAAAATCTCCATTGACTTAAAGTGGACCGAAGGAGACAAGGAATGCTTTGTTTGATCTGCTGTTTCTCCACCACCTTATGGTCAAAGTGGCCCGAAATTTCGTGTGAATGTAACTCAGAACAAGCTCTGTCCAGCAATACTGGTCCAATAATTGTAGACCACATGAATAGATAACTGCAAGCATTTAAAGCAAATAAAAATCTCCATTGACTTAAAGTGGACCGAAGGAGCCTAGGAATACTTTCTTTGACCTGCTGTTTCTCCACCACCTTCTGATCAAAATGCCCTGAAATTTCGTGTGAATGTAACGCAGAACAAGCTCTTTCCAGCGATACTGGACCCTTAATTGTAGACCACATGGTTCGATAACTGCAAGCACTTAAAGCAAATAAAAATCTCCATTGACTTAAAGTGGACCGAAGAAGCCTAGGAACCCTTTTTTTGACCTGCTGTTTCTCCACCACCTTACGGTCAAAATGGCCCAAAATTTGGTATGAATGTAGCTCTGAACATGGCCTTTCATATAATTGTAGACCACATTGATCAATAACTGCAAGCATTTAAAGCAAATTAAAATCTCCATTGACTTAAAGTGGACAGAAGGAGACTAGGAATGCTTTGTTTGATCTGCTGTTTCTCCAGCACCTTACGGTCAAAATGGCCCAAAATTTCGTGTGAATGTAACTCAGAACAAGCTCTGTCCAGCCATACTGGTCCAATAATTGTAGACCACATGAATAGATAACTGCAAGCATTTAAAGCAAATAAAAATCTCCATTGACATAAAGTGGACCGAAGGAGCCTTGGAATACTTTCTTTGACCTGCTGTTTCTTCACCACCTTCTGATCAAAATGCCCTGAAATTTTGTGTGAATGTAACTCAGAACAAGCTCTTTCCAGCCATACTGGACCCTTAATTGTAGACCACATGGTTCGATAACTGCAAGCATTTAAATCAAATAAAAATCTCCATTGACTTAAAGTGGACCGATGGAGCCTAGGAAATCTTTCTTTGACCTGCTGTTTCTCCACCTCCTTATGGTCAAAATGGCCCAAAATTTGGTGTCATTGTAGCTCAGAACAAGCTCTTTCCAGCCATACTGGTCCAATAAATGTAGACCACATGGATGGATAACTGCAAGCATTTAAAGCAAATTAAAATCTCCATTGACTTAAAGTGGACCGATGGAGCCTAGGTACCCTTTCTTTGACCTGCTGTTTCTCCACCTCCTTACAGTCAAAATGGCCTGAAATTTGGTAAGAATGTAGCTCTGAACAAGGTCTTTCCCATAATTGTAGACCACATTGTTCGATAACTGCGAGCATTTAAAGCAAATAAAAATCTCCATTGACTTAAAGTGGACCGAAGAAGCCTAGGAACCCTTTTTTTGACCTGCTGTTTCTCCACCACCTTATGGTCAAAATGGCCCAAAATTTGGTATGAATGTAGCTCTGAACAAGGTCTTTCCCATAATTGTAGACCACATGGATCGATAACTATGAGCATTTAAAGCAAATTAAAATCTCCATTGACTTAAAGTGGACCGATGGAGCATAGGAACCCTTTCTTTGACCTACTGTTTCTCCACCACCTTATGGTCAAAATGGCCCAAAATTTGGTAAGAATGTAGCTCTGAACAAGCTCTTTCGCATAATTGTAGACCACATTGATCAATAACTGCAAGCATTTAAAGCAAATTAAAATCTCCATTGACTTAAAGTGGACAGAAGGAGACTAGGAATGCTTTGTTTGATCTGCTGTTTCTCCACCACCTTACGTTCAAAATGGCCCAAAATTTCGTGTGAATGTAACTCAGAACAAGCTCTGTCCAGCCATACTGGTCCAATAATTGTAGACCACATGAATAGATAACTGCAAGCATTTAAAGCAAATAAAAATCTCCATTGACTTAAAGTGGACCGAAGGAGCCTTGGAATACTTTCTTTGACCTGCTGTTTCTTCACCACCTTCTGATCAAAATGCCCTGAAATTTCGTGTGAATGTAACTCAGAACAAGCTCTTTCCAGCCATACTGGACCCATAATTGTAGACGACATGGTTCGATAACTGCAAGCATTTAAAGCAAATAAAAATCTCCATTGACTTAAAGTGGACCGAAGGAGCCTAGGAACCCTTTTTTTGACCTGCTGTTTCTCCACCACCATACGGTCAAAATGGCCAGAAATTTGGTGTGAATGTAACTCAGAACAAGGTCTTTCCAGTCATACTGGTCCCATAATTGTAGACCACATAGATCGATAACTGCAAGCATTTAAAGCAAATAAAAATCTCCATTGACTTAAAGTGGACCGAAGTAGCCTAGGAATACTTTCTTTGACCTGCTGTTTCTACACCACCATACTGTCAAAATGGCCCGAAATTTGGTGTCAATGTAGCTCAGAACAAGCTCTTTCCAGCCATACTGGTCCAATAAATGTAGACCACATGGATGGATAACTGCAAGCATTTAAAGCAAATTAAAATCTCCATTGACTTAAAGTGGACCGATGGAGCCTAGGTACCCTTTCTTTGACCTGCTGTTTCTCCACCTCCTTACAGTCAAAATGGCCTGAAATTTGGTAAGAATGTAGCTCTGAACAAGGTCTTTCCCATAATTGTAGACCACATGGTTCGATAACTGCGAGCATTTAAAGCAAATAAAAATCTCCATTGACTTAAAGTGGACCGAAGAAGCCTAGGAACCCTTTTTTTGACCTGCTGTTTCTCCACCACCTTACGGTCAAAATGGCCCAAAATTTGGTATGAATGTAGCTCTGAACAAGGTCTTTCCCATAATTGTAGACCACATGGATCGATAACTATGAGCATTTAAAGCAAATTAAAATCTCCATTGACTTAAAGTGGACCGATGGAGCATAGGAACCCTTTCTTTGACCTGCTGTTTCTCCACCACCTTATGGTCAAAATGGCCCAAAATTTGGTAAGAATGTAGCTCTGAACAAGCTCTTTCGCATAATTGTAGACCACATGGATCGAAAACTACAAGCATTTAAAGCAAATAAAAATCTCCATTGACTTAAAGTGGACCGAAGGAGCCTAGGAACCCTTTATTTGACCTGCTGTTTCTCCACCACTTTACGGTCAAAATGGCCCGGAATTTTGGTGTGAATGTAACTCAGAACAAGCTCTTTCCAGCCATACTGGACCCATAATTGTAGACGACATGGTTCGATAACTGCAAGCATTTAAAGCAAATAAAAATCTCCATTGACTTAAAGTGGACCGAATGAGACTAGGAATGCTTTGTTTGATCTGCTGTTTCTCCACCACCTTATGGTCAAAGTGGCCCGAAATTTCGTGTGAATGTAACTCAGAACAAGCTCTGTCCAGCAATACTGGTCCAATAATTGTAGACCAAATGAATAGATAACTGCAAGCATTTAAAGCAAATAAAAATCTCCATTGACTTAAAGTGGACCGAAGAAGCCTAGGAACCCTTTTTTTGACCTGCTGTTTCTCCACCACCTTACGGTCAAAATGGCCCAAAATTTGGTATGAATGTAGCTCAGAACAAGCTCTGTCCAGCAATACTGGTCCAATAATTGTAGACCACATGAATAGATAACTGCAAGCATTTAAAGCAAATAAAAATCTCCATTGACTTAAAGTGGACCGAAGGAGCCTAGGAATACTTTCTTTGACCTGCTGTTTCTCCACCACCTTCTGATCAAAATGACCTGAAATTTCGTGTGAATGTAACGCAGAACAAGCTCTTTCCAGCGATACTGGACCCTTAATTGTAGACCACATGGATCGAAAACTACAAGCATTTAAAGCAAATAAAAATCTCCATTGACTTAAAGTGGACCGAAGGAGCCTAGGAACCCTTTTTTTGACCTGCTGTTTCTCCACCACTTTACGGTCAAAATGGCCCGAAATTTGGTGTGAATGTAACTCAGAACAAGCTCTTTCCAGCCATACTGGACCCTTAATTGTAGACGACATGGTTCGATAACTGCAAGCATTTAAAGCAAATAAAAATCTCCATTGACTTAAAGTGGACCGAAGGAGACAAGGAATGCTTTGTTTGATCTGCTGTTTCTCCACCACCTTATGGTCAAAGTGGCCCGAAATTTCGTGTGAATGTAACTCAGAACAAGCTCTGTCCAGCAATACTGGTCCAATAATTGTAGACCACATGAATAGATAACTGCAAGCATTTAAAGCAAATAAAAATCTCCATTGACTTAAAGTGGACCGAAGGAGCCTAGGAATACTTTCTTTGACCTGCTGTTTCTCCACCACCTTCTGATCAAAATGCCCTGAAATTTCGTGTGAATGTAACGCAGAACAAGCTCTTTCCAGCGATACTGGACCCTTAATTGTAGACCACATGGTTCGATAACTGCAAGCACTTAAAGCAAATAAAAATCTCCATTGACTTAAAGTGGACCGAAGAAGCCTAGGAACCCTTTTTTTGACCTGCTGTTTCTCCACCACCTTACGGTCAAAATGGCCCAAAATTTGGTATGAATGTAGCTCTGAACATGGCCTTTCATATAATTGTAGACCACATTGATCAATAACTGCAAGCATTTAAAGCAAATTAAAATCTCCATTGACTTAAAGTGGACCGAAGGAGCCTAGGAATACTTTCTTTGACCTGCTGTTTCTCCACCACCTTCTGATCAAAATGCCCTGAAATTTCGTGTGAATGTAACGCAGAACAAGCTCTTTCCAGCGATACTGGACCCTTAATTGTAGACCACATGGTTCGATAACTGCAAGCACTTAAAGCAAATAAAAATCTCCATTGACTTAAAGTGGACCGAAGAAGCCTAGGAACCCTTTTTTTGACCTGCTGTTTCTCCACCACCTTACGGTCAAAATGGCCCAAAATTTGGTATGAATGTAGCTCTGAACATGGCCTTTCATATAATTGTAGACCACATTGATCAATAACTGCAAGCATTTAAAGCAAATTAAAATCTCCATTGACTTAAAGTGGACAGAAGGAGACTAGGAATGCTTTGTTTGATCTGCTGTTTCTCCAGCACCTTACGGTCAAAATGGCCCAAAATTTCGTGTGAATGTAACTCAGAACAAGCTCTGTCCAGCCATACTGGTCCAATAATTGTAGACCACATGAATAGATAACTGCAAGCATTTAAAGCAAATAAAAATCTCCATTGACATAAAGTGGACCGAAGGAGCCTTGGAATACTTTCTTTGACCTGCTGCTGTTTCTTCACCACCTTCTGATCAAAATGCCCTGAAATTTTGTGTGAATGTAACTCAGAACAAGCTCTTTCCAGCCATACTGGACCCTTAATTGTAGACCACATGGTTCGATAACTGCAAGCATTTAAATCAAATAAAAATCTCCATTGACTTAAAGTGGACCGATGGAGCCTAGGAAATCTTCTTTGACCTGCTGTTTCTCCACCTCCTTATGGTCAAAATGGCCCAAAATTTGGTGTCATTGTAGCTCAGAACAAGCTCTTTCCAGCCATACTGGTCAATAAATGTAGACCACATGGATGGATAACTGCAAGCATTTAAAGCAAATTAAAATCTCCATTGACTTAAAGTGACCGATGGAGCCTAGGTACCCTTTCTTTGACCTGCTGTTTCTCCACCTCCTTACAGTCAAAATGGCCTGAAATTTGGTAAGAATGTAGCTCTGAACAAGGTCTTTCCCATAATTGTAGACCACATTGTTCGATAACTGCGAGCATTTAAAGCAAATAAAAATCTCCATTGACTTAAAGTGGACCGAAGAAGCCTAGGAACCCTTTTTTTGACCTGCTGTTTCTCCACCACCTTATGGTCAAAATGGCCCAAAATTTGGTATGAATGTAGCTCTGAACAAGGTCTTTCCCATAATTGTAGACCACATGGATCGATAACTATGAGCATTTAAAGCAAATTAAAATCTCCATTGACTTAAAGTGGACCGATGGAGCATAGGAACCCTTTCTTTGACCTACTGTTTCTCCACCACCTTATGGTCAAAATGGCCCAAAATTTGGTAAGAATGTAGCTCTGAACAAGCTCTTTCGCATAATTGTAGACCACATTGATCAATAACTGCAAGCATTTAAAGCAAATTAAAATCTCCATTGACTTAAAGTGGACAGAAGGAGACTAGGAATGCTTTGTTTGATCTGCTGTTTCTCCACCACCTTACGTTCAAAATGGCCCAAAATTTCGTGTGAATGTAACTCAGAACAAGCTCTGTCCAGCCATACTGGTCCAATAATTGTAGACCACATGAATAGATAACTGCAAGCATTTAAAGCAAATAAAAATCTCCATTGACTTAAAGTGGACCGAAGGAGCCTTGGAATACTTTCTTTGACCTGCTGTTTCTTCACCACCTTCTGATCAAAATGCCCTGAAATTTCGTGTGAATGTAACTCAGAACAAGCTCTTTCCAGCCATACTGGACCCATAATTGTAGACGACATGGTTCGATAACTGCAAGCATTTAAAGCAAATAAAAATCTCCATTGACTTAAAGTGGACCGAAGGAGCCTAGGAACCCTTTTTTTGACCTGCTGTTTCTCCACCACCATACGGTCAAAATGGCCAGAAATTTGGTGTGAATGTAACTCAGAACAAGGTCTTTCCCATAATTGTAGACCACATGGATCGATAACTATGAGCATTTAAAGCAAATTAAAATCTCCATTGACTTAAAGTGGACCGATGGAGCATAGGAACCCTTTCTTTGACCTGCTGTTTCTCCACCACCTTATGGTCAAAATGGCCCAAAATTTGGTAAGAATGTAGCTCTGAACAAGCTCTTTCGCATAATTGTAGACCACATGGATCGAAAACTACAAGCATTTAAAGCAAATAAAAATCTCCATTGACTTAAAGTGGACCGAAGGAGCCTAGGAACCCTTTATTTGACCTGCTGTTTCTCCACCACTTTACGGTCAAAATGGCCCGGAATTTGGTGTGAATGTAACTCAGAACAAGCTCTTTCCAGCCATACTGGACCCATAATTGTAGACGACATGGTTCGATAACTGCAAGCATTTAAAGCAAATAAAAATCTCCATTGACTTAAAGTGGACCGAATGAGACTAGGAATGCTTTGTTTGATCTGCTGTTTCTCCACCACCTTATGGTCAAAGTGGCCCGAAATTTCGTGTGAATGTAACTCAGAACAAGCTCTGTCCAGCAATACTGGTCCAATAATTGTAGACCAAATGAATAGATAACTGCAAGCATTTAAAGCAAATAAAAATCTCCATTGACTTAAAGTGGACCGAAGAAGCCTAGGAACCCTTTTTTTGACCTGCTGTTTCTCCACCACCTTACGGTCAAAATGGCCCAAAATTTGGTATGAATGTAGCTCAGAACAAGCTCTGTCCAGCAATACTGGTCCAATAATTGTAGACCACATGAATAGATAACTGCAAGCATTTAAAGCAAATAAAAATCTCCATTGACTTAAAGTGGACCGAAGGAGCCTAGGAATACTTTCTTTGACCTGCTGTTTCTCCACCACCTTCTGATCAAAATGACCTGAAATTTCGTGTGAATGTAACGCAGAACAAGCTCTTTCCAGCGATACTGGACCCTTAATTGTAGACCACATGGATCGAAAACTACAAGCATTTAAAGCAAATAAAAATCTCCATTGACTTAAAGTGGACCGAAGGAGCCTAGGAACCCTTTTTTTGACCTGCTGTTTCTCCACCACTTTACGGTCAAAATGGCCCGAAATTTGGTGTGAATGTAACTCAGAACAAGCTCTTTCAGCCATACTGGACCCTTAATTGTAGACGACATGGTTCGATAACTGCAAGCATTTAAAGCAAATAAAAATCTCCATTGACTTAAAGTGGACCGAAGGAGACAAGGAATGCTTTGTTTGATCTGCTGTTTCTCCACCACCTTATGGTCAAAGTGGCCCGAAATTTCGTGTGAATGTAACTCAGAACAAGCTCTGTCCAGCAATACTGGTCCAATAATTGTAGACCACATGAATAGATAACTGCAAGCATTTAAAGCAAATAAAAATCTCCATTGACTTAAAGTGGACCGAAGGAGCCTAGGAATACTTTCTTTGACCTGCTGTTTCTCCACCACCTTCTGATCAAAATGCCCTGAAATTTCGTGTGAATGTAACGCAGAACAAGCTCTTTCCAGCGATACTGGACCCTTAATTGTAGACCACATGGTTCGATAACTGCAAGCACTTAAAGCAAATAAAAATCTCCATTGACTTAAAGTGGACCGAAGAAGCCTAGGAACCCTTTTTTTGACCTGCTGTTTCTCCACCACCTTACGGTCAAAATGGCCCAAAATTTGGTATGAATGTAGCTCTGAACATGGCCTTTCATATAATTGTAGACCACATTGATCAATAACTGCAAGCATTTAAAGCAAATTAAAATCTCCATTGACTTAAAGTGGACAGAAGGAGACTAGGAATGCTTTGTTTGATCTGCTGTTTCTCCAGCACCTTACGGTCAAAATGGCCCAAAATTTCGTGTGAATGTAACTCAGAACAAGCTCTGTCCAGCCATACTGGTCCAATAATTGTAGACCACATGAATAGATAACTGCAAGCATTTAAAGCAAATAAAAATCTCCATTGACATAAAGTGGACCGAAGGAGCCTTGGAATACTTTCTTTGACCTGCTGTTTCTTCACCACCTTCTGATCAAAATGCCCTGAATTTTGTGTGAATGTAACTCAGAACAAGCTCTTTCCAGCCATACTGGACCCTTAATTGTAGACCACATGGTTCGATAACTGCAAGCATTTAAATCAAATAAAAATCTCCATTGACTTAAAGTGGACCGATGGAGCCTAGGAAATCTTTCTTTGACCTGCTGTTTCTCCACCTCCTTATGGTCAAAATGGCCCAAAATTTGGTGTCATTGTAGCTCAGAACAAGCTCTTTCCAGCCATACTGGTCCAATAAATGTAGACCACATGGATGGATAACTGCAAGCATTTAAAGCAAATTAAAATCTCCATTGACTTAAAGTGGACCGATGGAGCCTAGGTACCCTTTCTTTGACCTGCTGTTTCTCCACCTCCTTACAGTCAAAATGGCCTGAAATTTGGTAAGAATGTAGCTCTGAACAAGGTCTTTCCCATAATTGTAGACCACATTGTTCGATAACTGCGAGCATTTAAAGCAAATAAAAATCTCCATTGACTTAAAGTGGACCGAAGAAGCCTAGGAACCCTTTTTTTGACCTGCTGTTTCTCCACCACCTTATGGTCAAAATGGCCCAAAATTTGGTATGAATGTAGCTCTGAACAAGGTCTTTCCCATAATTGTAGACCACATGGATCGATAACTATGAGCATTTAAAGCAAATTAAAATCTCCATTGACTTAAAGTGGACCGATGGAGCATAGGAACCCTTTCTTTGACCTACTGTTTCTCCACCACCTTATGGTCAAAATGGCCCAAAATTTGGTAAGAATGTAGCTCTGAACAAGCTCTTTCGCATAATTGTAGACCACATTGATCAATAACTGCAAGCATTTAAAGCAAATTAAAATCTCCATTGACTTAAAGTGGACAGAAGGAGACTAGGAATGCTTTGTTTGATCTGCTGTTTCTCCACCACCTTACGTTCAAAATGGCCCAAAATTTCGTGTGAATGTAACTCAGAACAAGCTCTGTCCAGCCATACTGGTCCAATAATTGTAGACCACATGAATAGATAACTGCAAGCATTTAAAGCAAATAAAAATCTCCATTGACTTAAAGTGGACCGAAGGAGCCTTGGAATACTTTCTTTGACCTGCTGTTTCTTCACCACCTTCTGATCAAAATGCCCTGAAATTTCGTGTGAATGTAACTCAGAACAAGCTCTTTCCAGCCATACTGGACCCATAATTGTAGACGACATGGTTCGATAACTGCAAGCATTTAAAGCAAATAAAAATCTCCATTGACTTAAAGTGGACCGAAGGAGCCTAGGAACCCTTTTTTTGACCTGCTGTTTCTCCACCACCATACGGTCAAAATGGCCAGAAATTTGGTGTGAATGTAACTCAGAACAAGGTCTTTCCAGTCATACTGGTCCCATAATTGTAGACCACATAGATCGATAACTGCAAGCATTTAAAGCAAATAAAAATCTCCATTGACTTAAAGTGGACCGAAGTAGCCTAGGAATACTTTCTTTGACCTGCTGTTTCTACACCACCATACTGTCAAAATGGCCCGAAATTTGGTGTCAATGTAGCTCAGAACAAGCTCTTTCCAGCCATACTGGTCCAATAAATGTAGACCACATGGATGGATAACTGCAAGCATTTAAAGCAAATTAAAATCTCCATTGACTTAAAGTGGACCGATGGAGCCTAGGTACCCTTTCTTTGACCTGCTGTTTCTCCACCTCCTTACAGTCAAAATGGCCTGAAATTTGGTAAGAATGTAGCTCTGAACAAGGTCTTTCCCATAATTGTAGACCACATGGTTCGATAACTGCGAGCATTTAAAGCAAATAAAAATCTCCATTGACTTAAAGTGGACCGAAGAAGCCTAGGAACCCTTTTTTTGACCTGCTGTTTCTCCACCACCTTACGGTCAAAATGGCCCAAAATTTGGTATGAATGTAGCTCTGAACAAGGTCTTTCCCATAATTGTAGACCACATGGATCGATAACTATGAGCATTTAAAGCAAATTAAAATCTCCATTGACTTAAAGTGGACCGATGGAGCCTAGGAACCCTTTCTTTGACCTGCTGTTTCTCCACCACCTTATGGTCAAAATGGCCCAAAATTTGGTAAGAATGTAGCTCTGAACAAGCTCTTTCGCATAATTGTAGACCACATGGATCGAAAACTACAAGCATTTAAAGCAAATAAAAATCTCCATTGACTTAAAGTGGACCGAAGGAGCCTAGGAACCCTTTTTTTGACCTGCTGTTTCTCCACCACTTTACGGTCAAAATGGCCCGAAATTTGGTGTGAATGTAACTCAGAACAAGCTCTTTCCAGCCATACTGGTCCAATAAATGTAGACCACATGGATGGATAACTGCAAGCATTTAAAGCAAATTAAAATCTCCATTGACTTAAAGTGGACCGATGGAGCCTAGGAATACTTTCTTTGACCTGCTGGTTCTCCACCTCCTTACAGTCAAAATGGCCTGAAATTTGGTAAGAATGTAGCTCTGAACAAGGTCTTTCCCATAATTGTAGACCACATGGTTCGATAACTGCGAGCATTTAAAGCAAATAAAAATCTCCATTGACTTAAAGTGGACCGAAGAAGCCTAGGAACCCTTTTTTTGACCTGCTGTTTCTCCACCACCTTACGGTCAAAATGGCCCAAAATTTGGTATGAATGTTGCTCTGAACAAGGTCTTTCCCATAATTGTAGACCACATGGATCGATAACTATGAGCATTTAAAGCAAATTAAAATCTCCATTGACTTAAAGTGGACCGATGGAGCATAGGAACCCTTTCTTTGACCTGCTGTTTCTCCACCACCTTATGGTCAAAATGGCCCAAAATTGGTAAGAATGTAGCTCTGAACAAGCTCTTTCGCATAATTGTAGACCACATGGATCGAAAACTACAAGCATTTAAAGCAAATAAAAATCTCAATTGACTTAAAGTGGACCGAAGGAGCCTAGGAATACTTTCTTTGACCTGCTGTTTCTCCACCACCTTCTGATCAAAATGCCCTGAAATTTCGTGTGAATGTAACGCAGAACAAGCTCTTTCCAGCGATACTGGACCCTTAATTGTAGACCACATGGTTCGATAACTGCAAGCACTTAAAGCAAATAAAAATCTCCATTGACTTAAAGTGGACCGAAGAAGCCTAGGAACCCTTTTTTTGACCTGCTGTTTCTCCACCACCTTATGGTCAAAATGGCCCAAAATTTGGTATGAATGTAGCTCTGAACATGGCCTTTCATATAATTGTAGACCACATTGATCAATAACTGCAAGCATTTAAAGCAAATTAAAATCTCCATTGACTTAAAGTGGACAGAAGGAGACTAGGAATGCTTTGTTTGATCTGCTGTTTCTCCACCACCTTACGGTCAAAATGGCCCAAAATTTTGTGTGAATGTAACTCAGAACAAGCTCTGTCCAGCCATACTGGTCCAATAATTGTAGACCACATGAATAGATAACTGCAAGCATTTAAAGCAAATAAAAATCTCCATTGACTTAAAGTGGACCGAAGGAGCCTTGGAATACTTTCTTTGACCTGCTGTTTCTTCACCACCTTCTGATCAAAATGCCCTGAAATTTCGTGTGAATGTAACTCAGAACAAGCTCTTTCCAGCCATACTGGACCCATAATTGTAGACGACATGGTTCGATAACTGCAAGCATTTAAAGCAAATAAAAATCTCCATTGACTTAAAGTGGACCGAAGGAGCCTAGGAACCCTTTTTTTGACCTGCTGTTTCTCCACCACCATACGGTCAAAATGGCCAGAAATTTGGTGTGAATGTAACTCAGAACAAGGTCTTTCCAGTCATACTGGTCCCATAATTGTAGACCACATAGATCGATAACTGCAAGCATTTAAAGCAAATAAAAATCTCCATTGACTTAAAGTGGACCGAAGTAGCCTAGGAATACTTTCTTTGACCTGCTGTTTCTACACCACCATACTGTCAAAATGGCCCGAAATTTGGTGTCAATGTAGCTCAGAACAAGCTCTTTCCAGCCATACTGGTCCAATAAATGTAGACCACATGGATGGATAACTGCAAGCATTTAAAGCAAATTAAAATCTCCATTGACTTAAAGTGGACCGATGGAGCCTAGGTACCCTTTCTTTGACCTGCTGTTTCTCCACCTCCTTACAGTCAAAATGGCCTGAAATTTGGTAAGAATGTAGCTCTGAACAAGGTCTTTCCCATAATTGTAGACCACATGGTTCGATAACTGCGAGCATTTAAAGCAAATAAAAATCTCCATTGACTTAAAGTGGACCGAAGAAGCCTAGGAACCCTTTTTTTGACCTGCTGTTTCTCCACCACCTTACGGTCAAAATGGCCCAAAATTTGGTATGAATGTAGCTCTGAACAAGGTCTTTCCCATAATTGTAGACCACATGGATCCATACCTATGAGCATTTAAAGCAAATTAAAATCTCCATTGACTTAAAGTGGACCGATGGAGCCTAGGAACCCTTTCTTTGACCTGCTGTTTCTCCACCACCTTATGGTCAAAATGGCCCAAAATTTGGTAAGAATGTAGCTCTGAACAAGCTCTTTCGCATAATTGTAGACCACATGGATCGAAAACTACAAGCATTTAAAGCAAATAAAAATCTCCATTGACTTAAAGTGGACCGAAGGAGCCTAGGAACCCTTTTTTTGACCTGCTGTTTCTCCACCACTTTACGGTCAAAATGGCCCGAAATTTGGTGTGAATGTAACTCAGAACAAGCTCTTTCCAGCCATACTGGACCCTTAATTGTAGACGACATGGTTCGATAACTGCAAGCATTTAAAGCAAATAAAAATCTCCATTGACTTAAAGTGGACCGAAGGAGACTAGGAATGCTTTGTTTGATCTGCTGTTTCTCCACCACCTTATGGTCAAAGTGGCCCGAAATTTCGTGTGAATGTAACTCAGAACAAGCTCTGTCCAGCAATACTGGTCCAATAATTGTAGACCACATGAATAGATAACTGCAAGCATTTAAAGCAAATAAAAATCTCCATTGACTTAAAGTGGACCGAAGAAGCCTAGGAACCCTTTTTTTGACCTGCTGTTTCTCCACCACCTTACGGTCAAAATGGCCCAAAATTTGGTATGAATGTAACTCAGAACAAGCTCTGTCCAGCAATACTGGTCCAATAATTGTAGACCACATGAATAGATAACTGCAAGCATTTAAAGCAAATAAAAATCTCCATTGACTTAAAGTGGACCGAAGGAGCCTAGGAATACTTTCTTTGACCTGCTGTTTCTCCACCACCTTCTGATCAAAATGCCCTGAAATTTCGTGTGAATGTAACGCAGAACAAGCTCTTTCCAGAGATACTGGACCCTTAATTGTCGACCACATGGTTCGATAACTGCAAACACTTAAAGCAAATAAAAATCTCCATTGACTTAAAGTGGACCGAAGAAGCCTAGGAACCCTTTTTTTGACCTGCTGTTTCTCCACCACCTTACGGTCAAAATGGCCCAAAATTTGGTATGAATGTAGCTCTGAACATGGCCTTTCATATAATTGTAGACCACATTGATCAATAACTGCAAGCATTTAAAGCAAATTAAAATCTCCATTGACTTAAAGTGGACAGAAGGAGACTAGGAATGCTTTGTTTGATCTGCTGTTTCTCCAGCACCTTACGGTCAAAATGGCCCAAAATTTCGTGTGAATGTAACTCAGAACAAGCTCTGTCCAGCCATACTGGTCCAATAATTGTAGACCACATGAATAGATAACTGCAAGCATTTAAAGCAAATAAAAATCTCCATTGACATAAAGTGGACCGAAGGAGCCTTGGAATACTTTCTTTGACCTGCTGTTTCTTCACCACCTTCTGATCAAAATGCCCTGAAATTTCGTGTGAATGTAACTCAGAACAAGCTCTTTCCAGCCATACTGGACCCTTAATTGTAGACCACATGGTTCGATAACTGCAAGCATTTAAAGCAAATAAAAATCTCCATTGACTTAAAGTGGACCGATGGAGCCTAGGAAATCTTTCTTTGACCTGCTGTTTCTCCACCTCCTTATGGTCAAAATGGCCCAAAATTTGGTGTCATTGTAGCTCAGAACAAGCTCTTTCCAGCCATACTGGTCCAATAAATGTAGACCACATGGATGGATAACTGCAAGCATTTAAAGCAAATTAAAATCTCCATTGACTTAAAGTGGACCGATGGAGCCTAGGTACCCTTTCTTTACCCTGCTGTTTCTCCACCTCCTTACAGTCAAAATGGCCTGAAATTTGGTAATAATGTAGCTCTGAACAAGGTCTTTCCCATAATTGTAGACCACATGGTTCGATAACTGCGAGCATTTAAAGCAAATAAAAATCTCCATTGACTTAAAGTGGACCGAAGAAGCCTAGGAACCCTTTTTTTGACCTGCTGTTTCTCCACCACCTTATGGTCAAAATGGCCCAAAATTTGGTATGAATGTAGCTCTGAACAAGGTCTTTCCCATAATTGTAGACCACATGGATCGATAACTATGAGCATTTAAAGCAAATTAAAATCTCCATTGACTTAAAGTGGACCGATGGAGCCTAGGAACCCTTTCTTTGACCTGCTGTTTCTCCACCACCTTATGGTCAAAATGGCCCAAAATTTGGTAAGAATGTAGCTCTGAACAAGCTCTTTCGCATAATTGTAGACCACATGGATCGAAAACTACAAGCATTTAAAGCAAATAAAAATCTCCATTGACTTAAAGTGGACCGATGGAGCCTAGGTACCCTTTCTTTGACCTGCTGTTTCTCCACCTCCTTACAGTCAAAATGGCCCGAAATTTGGTGTGAATGTAACTCAGAACAAGCTCTTTCCAGCCATACTGGACCCATAATTGTAGACCACATAGATCGATATCTGCAAGCATTTAAAGCAAATAAAAATCTCCATTGACTTAAAGTGGACCGAAGTAGCCTAGGAATACTTTCTTTGACCTGCTGTTTCTACACCACCATACTGTCAAAATGGCCCGAAATTTGGTGTCAATGTAGCTCAGAACAAGCTCTTTCCAGCCATACTGGTCCAATAAATGTAGACCACATGGATGGATAACTGCAAGCATTTAAAGCAAATTAAAATCTCCATTGACTTAAAGTGGACCGATGGAGCCTAGGAATACTTTCTTTGACCTGCTGGTTCTCCACCTCCTTACAGTCAAAATGGCCTGAAATTTGGTAAGAATGTAGCTCTGAACAAGGTCTTTCCCATAATTGTAGACCACATGGTTCGATAACTGCGAGCATTTAAAGCAAATAAAAATCTCCATTGACTTAAAGTGGACCGAAGAAGCCTAGGAACCCTTTTTTTGACCTGCTGTTTCTCCACCACCTTACGGTCAAAATGGCCCAAAATTTGGTATGAATGTAGCTCTGAACAAGGTCTTTCCCATAATTGTAGACCACATGGATCGATAACTATGAGCATTTAAAGCAAATTAAAATCTCCATTGACTTAAAGTGGACCGACGGAGCCTAGGAACCCTTTCTTTGACCTGCTGTTTCTCCACCACCTTATGGTCAAAATGGCCCAAAATTTGGTAAGAAGGTAGCTCTGAACAAGCTCTTTCGCATAATTGTAGACCACATGGATCGAAAACTACAAGCATTTAAAGCAAATAAAAATCTCCATTGACTTAAAGTGGACCGAAGGAGCCTAGGAACCCTTTATTTGACCTGCTGTTTCTCCACCACTTTACGGTCAAAATGGCCCGAAATTTGGTGTGAATGTAACTCAGAACAAGCTCTTTCCAGCCATACTGGACCCATAATTGTAGACGACATGGTTCGATAACTGCAAGCATTTAAAGCAAATAAAAATCTCCATTGACTTAAAGTGGACCGAATGAGACTAGGAATGCTTTGTTTGATCTGCTGTTTCTCCACCACCTTATGGTCAAAGTGGCCCGAAATTTCGTGTGAATGTAACTCAGAACAAGCTCTGTCCAGCAATACTGGTCCAATAATTGTAGACCAAATGAATAGATAACTGCAAGCATTTAAAGCAAATAAAAATCTCCATTGACTTAAAGTGGACCGAAGAAGCCTAGGAACCCTTTTTTTGACCTGCTGTTTCTCCACCACCTTACGGTCAAAATGGCCCAAAATTTGGTATGAATGTAACTCAGAACAAGCTCTGTCCAGCAATACTGGTCCAATAATTGTAGACCACATGAATAGATAACTGCAAGCATTTAAAGCAAATAAAAATCTCCATTGACTTAAAGTGGACCGAAGGAGCCTAGGAATACTTTCTTTGACCTGCTGTTTCTCCACCACCTTCTGATCAAAATGCCCTGAAATTTCGTGTGAATGTAACGCAGAACAAGCTCTTTCCAGCGATACTGGACCCTTAATTGTAGACCACATGGTTCGATAACTGCAAGCACTTAAAGCAAATAAAAATCTCCATTGACTTAAAGTGGACCGAAGAAGCCTAGGAACCCTTTTTTTGACCTGCTGTTTCTCCACCACCTTACGGTCAAAATGGCCCAAAATTTGGTATGAATGTAGCTCTGAACATGGCCTTTCATATAATTGTAGACCACATTGATCAATAACTGCAAGCATTTAAAGCAAATTAAAATCTCCATTGACTTAAAGTGGACAGAAGGAGACTAGGAATGCTTTGTTTGATCTGCTGTTTCTCCAGCACCTTACGGTCAAAATGGCCCAAAATTTCGTGTGAATGTAACTCAGAACAAGCTCTGTCCAGCCATACTGGTCCAATAATTGTAGACCACATGAATAGATAACTGCAAGCATTTAAAGCAAATAAAAATCTCCATTGACATAAAGTGGACCGAAGGAGCCTTGGAATACTTTCTTTGACCTGCTGTTTCTTCACCACCTTCTGATCAAAATGCCCTGAAATTTTGTGTGAATGTAACTCAGAACAAGCTCTTTCCAGCCATACTGGACCCTTAATTGTAGACCACATGGTTCGATAACTGCAAGCATTTAAAGCAAATAAAAATCTCCATTGACTTAAAGTGGACCGATGGAGCCTAGGAAATCTTTCTTTGACCTCCTGTTTCTCCACCTCCTTATGGTCAAAATGGCCCAAAATTTGGTGTCATTGTAGCTCAGAACAAGCTCTTTCCAGCCATACTGGTCCAATAAATGTAGAACACATGGATGGATAACTGCAAGCATTTAAAGCAAATTAAAATCTCCATTGACTTAAAGTGGACCGATGGAGCCTAGGTACCCTTTCTTTGACCTGCTGTTTCTCCACCTCCTTACAGTCAAAATGGCCTGAAATTTGGTAAGAATGTAGCTCTGAACAAGGTCTATCCCATAATTGTAGACCACATGGTTCGATAACTGCGAGCATTTAAAGCAAATAAAAATCTCCTTTGACTTAAAGTGGACCGAAGAAGCCTAGGAACCCTTTTTTTGACCTGCTGTTTCTCCACCACCTTATGGTCAAAATGGCCCAAAATTTGGTATGAATGTAGCTCTGAACAAGGTCTTTCCCATAATTGTAGACCACATGGATCGATAACTATGAGCATTTAAAGCAAATTAAAATCTCCATTGACTTAAAGTGGACCGATGGAGCCTAGGAACCCTTTCTTTGACCTGCTGTTTCTCCACCACCTTATGGTCAAAATGGCCCAAAATTTGGTAAGAATGTAGCTCTGAACAAGCTCTTTCGCATAATTGTAGACCACATGGATCGAAAACTACAAGCATTTAAAGCAAATAAAAATCTCCATTGACTTAAAGTGGACCGATGGAGCCTAGGTACCCTTTCTTTGACCTGCTGTTTCTCCACCTCCTTACAGTCAAAATGGCCCGAAATTTGGTGTGAATGTAACTCAGAACAAGCTCTTTCCAGCCATACTGGACCCATAATTGTAGACCACATAGATCGATAACTGCAAGCATTTAAAGCAAATAAAAATCTCCATTGACTTAAAGTGGACCGAAGTAGCCTAGGAATACTTTCTTTGACCTGCTGTTTCTACACCACCATACTGTCAAAATGGCCCGAAATTTGGTGTCAATGTAGCTCAGAACAAGCTCTTTCCAGCCATACTGGTCCAATAAATGTAGACCACATGGATGGATAACTGCAAGCATTTAAAGCAAATTAAAATCTCCATTGACTTAAAGTGGACCGATGGAGCCTAGGAATACTTTCTTTGACCTGCTGGTTCTCCACCTCCTTACAGTCAAAATCGCCTGAAATTTGGTAAGAATGTAGCTCTGAACAAGGTCTTTCCCATAATTGTAGACCACATGGTTCGATAACTGCGAGCATTTAAAGCAAATAAAAATCTCCATTGACTTAAAGTGGACCGAAGAAGCCTAGGAACCCTTTTTTTGACCTGCTGTTTCTCCACCACCTTACGGTCAAAATGGCCCAAAATTTGGTATGAATGTAGCTCTGAACAAGGTCTTTCCCATAATTGTAGACCACATGGATCGATAACTATGAGCATTTAAAGCAAATTAAAATCTCCATTGACTTAAAGTGGACCGATGGAGCATAGGAACCCTTTCTTTGACCTGCTGTTTCTCCACCACCTTACGGTCAAAATGGCCCAAAATTTGGTATGAATGTAACTCAGAACAAGCTCTGTCCAGCAATACTGGTCCAATAATTGTAGACCACATGAATAGATAACTGCAAGCATTTAAAGCAAATAAAAATCTCCATTGACTTAAAGTGGACCGAAGGAGCCTAGGAATACTTTCTTTGACCTGCTGTTTCTCCACCACCTTCTGATCAAAATGCCCTGAAATTTCGTGTGAATGTAACGCAGAGCAAGCTCTTTCCAGCGATACTGGACCCTTAATTGTAGACCACATGGTTCGATAACTGCAAGCACTTAAAGCAAATAAAAATCTCCATTGACTTAAAGTGGACCGAAGAAGCCTAGGAACCCTTTTTTTGACCTGCTGTTTCTCCACCACCTTACGGTCAAAATGGCCCAAAATTTGGTATGAATGTAGCTCTGAACATGGCCTTTCATATAATTGTAGACCACATTGATCAATAACTGCAAGCATTTAAAGCAAATTAAAATCTCCATTGACTTAAAGTGGACAGAAGGAGACTAGGAATGCTTTGTTTGATCTGCTGTTTCTCCAGCACCTTACGGTCAAAATGGCCCAAAATTTCGTGTGAATGTAACTCAGAACAAGCTCTGTCCAGCCATACTGGTCCAATAATTGTAGACCACATGAATAGATAACTGCAAGCATTTAAAGCAAATAAAAATCTCCATTGACATAAAGTGGACCGAAGGAGCCTTGGAATACTTTCTTTGACCTGCTGTTTCTTCACCACCTTCTGATCAAAATGCCCTGAAATTTCGTGTGAATGTAACTCAGAACAAGCTCTTTCCAGCCATACTGGACCCTTAATTGTAGACCACATGGTTCGATAACTGCAAGCATTTAAAGCAAATAAAAATCTCCATTGACTTAAAGTGGACCGATGGAGCCTAGGAAATCTTTCTTTGACCTGCTGTTTCTCCACCTCCTTATGGTCAAAATGGCCCAAAATTTGGTGTCATTGTAGCTCAGAACAAGCTCTTTCCAGCCATACTGGTCCAATAAATGTAGACCACATGGATGGATAACTGCAAGCATTTAAAGCAAATTAAAATCTCCATTGACTTAAAGTGGACCGATGGAGCCTAGGTACCCTTTCTTTGACCTGCTGTTTCTCCACCTCCTTACAGTCAAAATGGCCTGAAATTTGGTAAGAATGTAGCTCTGAACAAGGTCTTTCCCATAATTGTAGACCACATGGTTCGATAACTGCGAGCATTTAAAGCAAATAAAAATCTCCATTGACTTAAAGTGGACCGAAGAAGCCTAGGAACCCTTTTTTTGACCTGCTGTTTCTCCACCACCTTATGGTCAAAATGGCCCAAAATTTGGTATGAATGTAGCTCTGAACAAGGTCTTTCCCATAATTGTAGACCACATGGATCGATAACTATGAGCATTTAAAGCAAATTAAAATCTCCATTGACTTAAAGTGGACCGATGGAGCCTAGGAACCCTTTCTTTGACCTGCTGTTTCTCCACCACCTTATGGTCAAAATGGCCCAAAATTTGGTAAGAATGTAGCTCTGAACAAGCTCTTTCGCATAATTGTAGACCACATGGATCGAAAACTACAAGCATTTAAAGCAAATAAAAATCTCCATTGACTTAAAGTGGACCGATGGAGCCTAGGTACCCTTTCTTTGACCTGCTGTTTCTCCACCTCCTTACAGTCAAAATGGCCCGAAATTTGGTGTGAATGTAACTCAGAACAAGCTCTTTCCAGCCATACTGGACCCATAATTGTAGACCACATAGATCGATAACTGCAAGCATTTAAAGCAAATAAAAATCTCCATTGACTTAAAGTGGACCGAAGTAGCCTAGGAATACTTTCTTTGACCTGCTGTTTCTACACCACCATACTGTCAAAATGGCCCGAAATTTGGTGTCAATGTAGCTCAGAACAAGCTCTTTCCAGCCATACTGGTCCAATAAATGTAGACCACATGGATGGATAACTGCAAGCATTTAAAGCAAATTAAAATCTCCATTGACTTAAAGTGGACCGATGGAGCCTAGGAATACTTTCTTTGACCTGCTGGTTCTCCACCTCCTTACAGTCAAAATGGCCTGAAATTTGGTAAGAATGTAGCTCTGAACAAGGTCTTTCCCATAATTGTAGACCACATGGTTCGATAACTGCGAGCATTTAAAGCAAATAAAAATCTCCATTGACTTAAAGTGGACCGAAGAAGCCTAGGAACCCTTTTTTTGACCTGCTGTTTCTCCACCACCTTACGGTCAAAATGGCCCAAAATTTGGTATGAATGTAGCTCTGAACAAGGTCTTTCCCATAATTGTAGACCACATGGATCGATAACTATGAGCATTTAAAGAAAATTAAAATCTCCATTGACTTAAAGTGGACCGACGGAGCCTAGGAACCCTTTCTTTGACCTGCTGTTTCTCCACCACCTTATGGTCAAAATGGCCCAAAATTTGGTAAGAAGGTAGCTCTGAACAAGCTCTTTCGCATAATTGTAGACCACATGGATCGAAAACTACAAGCATTTAAAGCAAATAAAAATCTCCATTGACTTAAAGTGGACCGAAGGAGCCTAGGAACCCTTTATTTGACCTGCTGTTTCTCAACCACTTTACGGTCAAAATGGCCCGAAATTTGGTGTGAATGTAACTCAGAACAAGCTCTTTCCAGCCATACTGGACCCATAATTGTAGACGACATGGTTCGATAACTGCAAGCATTTAAAGCAAATAAAAATCTCCATTGACTTAAAGTGGACCGAATGAGACTAGGAATGCTTTGTTTGATCTGCTGTTTCTCCACCACCTTATGGTCAAAGTGGCCCGAAATTTCGTGTGAATGTAACTCAGAACAAGCTCTGTCCAGCAATACTGGTCCAATAATTGTAGACCAAATGAATAGATAACTGCAAGCATTTAAAGCAAATAAAAATCTCCATTGACTTAAAGTGGACCGAAGAAGCCTAGGAACCCTTTTTTTGACCTGCTGTTTCTCCACCACCTTACGGTCAAAATGGCCCAAAATTTGGTATGAATGTAACTCAGAACAAGCTCTGTCCAGCAATACTGGTCCAATAATTGTAGACCACATGAATAGATAACTGCAAGCATTTAAAGCAAATAAAAATCTCCATTGACTTAAAGTGGACCGAAGGAGCCTAGGAATACTTTCTTTGACCTGCTGTTTCTCCACCACCTTCTGATCAAAATGCCCTGAAATTTCGTGTGAATGTAACGCAGAACAAGCTCTTTCCAGCGATACTGGACCCTTAATTGTAGACCACATGGTTCGATAACTGCAAGCACTTAAAGCAAATAAAAATCTCCATTGACTTAAAGTGGACCGAAGAAGCCTAGGAACCCTTTTTTTGACCTGCTGTTTCTCCACCACCTTACGGTCAAAATGGCCCAAAATTTGGTATGAATGTAGCTCTGAACATGGCCTTTCATATAATTGTAGACCACATTGATCAATAACTGCAAGCATTTAAAGCAAATTAAAATCTCCATTGACTTAAAGTGGACAGAAGGAGACTAGGAATGCTTTGTTTGATCTGCTGTTTCTCCAGCACCTTACGGTCAAAATGGCCCAAAATTTCGTGTGAATGTAACTCAGAACAAGCTCTGTCCAGCCATACTGGTCCAATAATTGTAGACCACATGAATAGATAACTGCAAGCATTTAAAGCAAATAAAAATCTCCATTGACATAAAGTGGACCGAAGGAGCCTTGGAATACTTTCTTTGACCTGCTGTTTCTTCACCACCTTCTGATCAAAATGCCCTGAAATTTTGTGTGAATGTAACTCAGAACAAGCTCTTTCCAGCCATACTGGACCCTTAATTGTAGACCACATGGTTCGATAACTGCAAGCATTTAAAGCAAATAAAAATCTCCATTGACTTAAAGTGGACCGATGGAGCCTAGGAAATCTTTCTTTGACCTCCTGTTTCTCCACCTCCTTATGGTCAAAATGGCCCAAAATTTGGTGTCATTGTAGCTCAGAACAAGCTCTTTCCAGCCATACTGGTCCAATAAATGTAGAACACATGGATGGATAACTGCAAGCATTTAAAGCAAATTAAAATCTCCATTGACTTAAAGTGGACCGATGGAGCCTAGGTACCCTTTCTTTGACCTGCTGGTTCTCCACCTCCTTACAGTCAAAATGGCCTGAAATTTGGTAAGAATGTAGCTCTGAACAAGGTCTATCCCATAATTGTAGACCACATGGTTCGATAACTGCGAGCATTTAAAGCAAATAAAAATCTCCTTTGACTTAAAGTGGACCGAAGAAGCCTAGGAACCCTTTTTTTGACCTGCTGTTTCTCCACCACCTTATGGTCAAAATGGCCCAAAATTTGGTATGAATGTAGCTCTGAACAAGGTCTTTCCCATAATTGTAGACCACATGGATCGATAACTATGAGCATTTAAAGCAAATTAAAATCTCCATTGACTTAAAGTGGACCGATGGAGCCTAGGAACCCTTTCTTTGACCTGCTGTTTCTCCACCACCTTATGGTCAAAATGGCCCAAAATTTGGTAAGAATGTAGCTCTGAACAAGCTCTTTCGCATAATTGTAGACCACATGGATCGAAAACTACAAGCATTTAAAGCAAATAAAAATCTCCATTGACTTAAAGTGGACCGATGGAGCCTAGGTACCCTTTCTTTGACCTGCTGTTTCTCCACCTCCTTACAGTCAAAATGGCCCGAAATTTGGTGTGAATGTAACTCAGAACAAGCTCTTCCCAGCCATACTGGACCCATAATTGTAGACCACATAGATCGATAACTGCAAGCATTTAAAGCAAATAAAAATCTCCATTGACTTAAAGTGGACCGAAGTAGCCTAGGAATACTTTCTTTGACCTGCTGTTTCTACACCACCATACTGTCAAAATGGCCCGAAATTTGGTGTCAATGTAGCTCAGAACAAGCTCTTTCCAGCCATACTGGTCCAATAAATGTAGACCACATGGATGGATAACTGCAAGCATTTAAAGCAAATTAAAATCTCCATTGACTTAAAGTGGACCGATGGAGCCTAGGAATACTTTCTTTGACCTGCTGGTTCTCCACCTCCTTACAGTCAAAATGGCCTGAAATTTGGTAAGAATGTAGCTCTGAACAAGGTCTTTCCCATAATTGTAGACCACATGGTTCGATAACTGCGAGCATTTAAAGCAAATAAAAATCTCCATTGACTTAAAGTGGACCGAAGAAGCCTAGGAACCCTTTTTTTGACCTGCTGTTTCTCCACCACCTTACGGTCAAAATGGCCCAAAATTTGGTATGAATGTAGCTCTGAACAAGGTCTTTCCCATAATTGTAGACCACATGGATCGATAACTATGAGCATTTAAAGCAAATTAAAATCTCCATTGACTTAAAGTGGACCGATGGAGCATAGGAACCCTTTCTTTGACCTGCTGTTTCTCCACCACCTTACGGTCAAAATGGCCCAAAATTTGGTATGAATGTAACTCAGAACAAGCTCTGTCCAGCAATACTGGTCCAATAATTGTAGACCACATGAATAGATAACTGCAAGCATTTAAAGCAAATAAAAATCTCCATTGACTTAAAGTGGACCGAAGGAGCCTAGGAATACTTTCTTTGACCTGCTGTTTCTCCACCACCTTCTGATCAAAATGCCCTGTTATTTCGTGTGAATGTAACGCAGAACAAGCTCTTTCCAGCGATACTGGACCCTTAATTGTAGACCACATGGTTCGATAACTGCAAGCACTTAAAGCAAATAAAAATCTCCATTGACTTAAAGTGGACCGAAGAAGCCTAGGAACCCTTTTTTTGACCTGCTGTTTCTCCACCACCTTATGGTCAAAATGGCCCAAAATTTGGTATGAATGTAGCTCTGAACAAGGTCTTTCCCATAATTGTAGACCACATGGATCGATAACTATGAGCATTTAAAGCAAATTAAAATCTCCATTGACTTAAAGTGGACCGATGGAGCCTAGGAACCCTTTCTTTGACCTGCTGTTTCTCCACCACCTTATGGTCAAAATGGCACAAAATTTGGTAAGAATGTAGCTCTGAACAAGCTCTTTCGCATAATTGTAGACCACATGGATCGAAAACTACAAGCATTTAAAGCAAATAAAAATCTCCATTGACTTAAAGTGGACCGATGGAGCCTAGGTACCCTTTCTTTGACCTGCTGTTTCTCCACCTCCTTACAGTCAAAATGGCCCGAAATTTGGTGTGAATGTAACTCAGAACAAGCTCTTTCCAGCCATACTGGACCCATAATTGTAGACCACATAGATCGATAACTGCAAGCATTTAAAGCAAATAAAAATCTCCATTGACTTAAAGTGGACCGAAGTAGCCTAGGAATACTTTCTTTGACCTGCTGTTTCTACACCACCATACTGTCAAAATGGCCCGAAATTTGGTGTCAATGTAGCTCAGAACAAGCTCTTTCCAGCCATACTGGTCCAATAAATGTAGACCACATGGATGGATAACTGCAAGCATTTAAAGCAAATTAAAATCTCCATTGACTTAAAGTGGACCGATGGAGCCTAGGAATACTTTCTTTGACCTGCTGGTTCTCCACCTCCTTACAGTCAAAATGGCCTGAAATTTGGTAAGAATGTAGCTCTGAACAAGGTCTTTCCCATAATTGTAGACCACATGGTTCGATAACTGCGAGCATTTAAAGCAAATAAAAATCTCCATTGACTTAAAGTGGACCGAAGAAGCCTAGGAACCCTTTTTTTGACCTGCTGTTTCTCCACCACCTTACGGTCAAAATGGCCCAAAATTTGGTATGAATGTAGCTCTGAACAAGGTCTTTCCCATAATTGTAGACCACATGGATCGATAACTATGAGCATTTAAAGCAAATTAAAATCTCCATTGACTTAAAGTGGACCGACGGAGCCTAGGAACCCTTTCTTTGACCTGCTGTTTCTCCACCACCTTATGGTCAAAATGGCCCAAAATTTGGTAAGAAGGTAGCTCTGAACAAGCTCTTTCGCATAATTGTAGACCACATGGATCGAAAACTACAAGCATTTAAAGCAAATAAAAATCTCCATTGACTTAAAGTGGACCGAAGGAGCCTAGGAACCCTTTATTTGACCTGCTGTTTCTCCACCACTTTACGGTCAAAATGGCCCGAAATTTGGTGTGAATGTAACTCAGAACAAGCTCTTTCCAGCCATACTGGACCCATAATTGTAGACGACATGGTTCGATAACTGCAAGCATTTAAAGCAAATAAAAATCTCCATTGACTTAAAGTGGACCGAATGAGACTAGGAATGCTTTGTTTGATCTGCTGTTTCTCCACCACCTTATGGTCAAAGTGGCCCGAAATTTCGTGTGAATGTAACTCAGAACAAGCTCTGTCCAGCAATACTGGTCCAATAATTGTAGACCAAATGAATAGATAACTGCAAGCATTTAAAGCAAATAAAAATCTCCATTGACTTAAAGTGGACCGAAGAAGCCTAGGAACCCTTTTTTTGACCTGCTGTTTCTCCACCACCTTACGGTCAAAATGGCCCAAAATTTGGTATGAATGTAACTCAGAACAAGCTCTGTCCAGCAATACTGGTCCAATAATTGTAGACCACATGAATAGATAACTGCAAGCATTTAAAGCAAATAAAAATCTCCATTGACTTAAAGTGGACCGAAGGAGCCTAGGAATACTTTCTTTGACCTGCTGTTTCTCCACCACCTTCTGATCAAAATGCCCTGAAATTTCGTGTGAATGTAACGCAGAACAAGCTCTTTCCAGCGATACTGGACCCTTAATTGTAGACCACATGGTTCGATAACTGCAAGCACTTAAAGCAAATAAAAATCTCCATTGACTTAAAGTGGACCGAAGAAGCCTAGGAACCCTTTTTTTGACCTGCTGTTTCTCCACCACCTTACGGTCAAAATGGCCCAAAATTTGGTATGAATGTAGCTCTGAACATGGCCTTTCATATAATTGTAGACCACATTGATCAATAACTGCAAGCATTTAAAGCAAATTAAAATCTCCATTGACTTAAAGTGGACAGAAGGAGACTAGGAATGCTTTGTTTGATCTGCTGTTTCTCCAGCACCTTACGGTCAAAATGGCCCAAAATTTCGTGTGAATGTAACTCAGAACAAGCTCTGTCCAGCCATACTGGTCCAATAATTGTAGACCACATGAATAGATAACTGCAAGCATTTAAAGCAAATAAAAATCTCCATTGACATAAAGTGGACCGAAGGAGCCTTGGAATACTTTCTTTGACCTGCTGTTTCTTCACCACCTTCTGATCAAAATGCCCTGAAATTTTGTGTGAATGTAACTCAGAACAAGCTCTTTCCAGCCATACTGGACCCTTAATTGTAGACCACATGGTTCGATAACTGCAAGCATTTAAAGCAAATAAAAATCTCCATTGACTTAAAGTGGACCGATGGAGCCTAGGAAATCTTTCTTTGACCTCCTGTTTCTCCACCTCCTTATGGTCAAAATGGCCCAAAATTTGGTGTCATTGTAGCTCAGAACAAGCTCTTTCCAGCCATACTGGTCCAATAAATGTAGAACACATGGATAGATAACTGCAAGCATTTAAAGCAAATTAAAATCTCCATTGACTTAAAGTGGACCGATGGAGCCTAGGTACCCTTTCTTTGACCTGCTGTTTCTCCACCTCCTTACAGTCAAAATGGCCTGAAATTTGGTAAGAATGTAGCTCTGAACAAGGTCTATCCCATAATTGTAGACCACATGGTTCGATAACTGCGAGCATTTAAAGCAAATAAAAATCTCCTTTGACTTAAAGTGGACCGAAGAAGCCTAGGAACCCTTTTTTTGACCTGCTGTTTCTCCACCACCTTATGGTCAAAATGGCCCAAAATTTGGTATGAATGTAGCTCTGAACAAGGTCTTTCCCATAATTGTAGACCACATGGATCGATAACTATGAGCATTTAAAGCAAATTAAAATCTCCATTGACTTAAAGTGGACCGATGGAGCCTAGGAACCCTTTCTTTGACCTGCTGTTTCTCCACCACCTTATGGTCAAAATGGCCCAAAATTTGGTAAGAATGTAGCTCTGAACAAGCTCTTTCGCATAATTGTAGACCACATGGATCGAAAACTACAAGCATTTAAAGCAAATAAAAATCTCCATTGACTTAAAGTGGACCGATGGAGCCTAGGTACCCTTTCTTTGACCTGCTGTTTCTCCACCTCCTTACAGTCAAAATGGCCCGAAATTTGGAGTGAATGTAACTCAGAACAAGCTCTTTCCAGCCATACTGGACCCATAATTGTAGACCACATAGATCGATAACTGCAAGCATTTAAAGCAAATAAAAATCTCCATTGACTTAAAGTGGACCGAAGTAGCCTAGGAATACTTTCTTTGACCTGCTGTTTCTACACCACCATACTGTCAAAATGGCCCGAAATTTGGTGTCAATGTAGCTCAGAACAAGCTCTTTCCAGCCATACTGGTCCAATAAATGTAGACCACATGGATGGATAACTGCAAGCATTTAAAGCAAATTAAAATCTCCATTGACTTAAAGTGGACCGATGGAGCCTAGGAATACTTTCTTTGACCTGCTGGTTCTCCACCTCCTTACAGTCAAAATGGCCTGAAATTTGGTAAGAATGTAGCTCTGAACAAGGTCTTTCCCATAATTGTAGACCACATGGTTCGATAACTGCGAGCATTTAAAGCAAATAAAAATCTCCATTGACTTAAAGTGGACCGAAGAAGCCTAGGAACCCTTTTTTTGACCTGCTGTTTCTCCACCACCTTACGGTCAAAATGGCCCAAAATTTGGTATGAATGTAGCTCTGAACAAGGTCTTTCCCATAATTGTAGACCACATGGATCGATAACTATGAGCATTTAAAGCAAATTAAAATCTCCATTGACTTAAAGTGGACCGATGGAGCATAGGAACCCTTTCTTTGACCTGCTGTTTCTCCACCACCTTACGGTCAAAATGGCCCAAAATTTGGTATGAATGTAACTCAGAACAAGCTCTGTCCAGCAATACTGGTCCAATAATTGTAGACCACATGAATAGATAACTGCAAGCATTTAAAGCAAATAAAAATCTCCATTGACTTAAAGTGGACCGAAGGAGCCTAGGAATACTTTCTTTGACCTGCTGTTTCTCCACCACCTTCTGATCAAAATGCCCTGAAATTTCGTGTGAATGTAACGGAGAACAAGCTCTTTCCAGCGATACTGGACCCTTAATTGTAGACCACATGGTTCGATAACTGCAAGCACTTAAAGCAAATAAAAATCTCCATTGACTTAAAGTGGACCGAAGAAGCCTAGGAACCCTTTTTTTGACCTGCTGTTTCTCCACCACCTTATGGTCAAAATGGCCCAAAATTTGGTATGAATGTAGCTCTGAACAAGGTCTTTCCCATAATTGTAGACCACATGGATCGATAACTATGAGCATTTAAAGCAAATTAAAATCTCCATTGACTTAAAGTGGACCGATGGAGCCTAGGAACCCTTTCTTTGACCTGCTGTTTCTCCACCACCTTATGGTCAAAATGGCACAAAATTTGGTAAGAATGTAGCTCTGAACAAGCTCTTTCGCATAATTGTAGACCACATGGATCGAAAACTACAAGCATTTAAAGCAAATAAAAATCTCCATTGACTTAAAGTGGACCGATGGAGCCTAGGTACCCTTTCTTTGACCTGCTGTTTCTCCACCTCCTTACAGTCAAAATGGCCCGAAATTTGGTGTGAATGTAACTCAGAACAAGCTCTTTCCAGCCATACTGGACCCATAATTGTAGACCACATAGATCGATAACTGCAAGCATTTAAAGCAAATAAAAATCTCCATTGACTTAAAGTGGACCGAAGTAGCCTAGGAATACTTTCTTTGACCTGCTGTTTCTACACCACCATACTGTCAAAATGGCCCGAAATTTGGTGTCAATGTAGCTCAGAACAAGCTCTTTCCAGCCATACTGGTCCAATAAATGTAGACCACATGGATGGATAACTGCAAGCATTTAAAGCAAATTAAAATCTCCATTGACTTAAAGTGGACCGATGGAGCCTAGGAATACTTTCTTTGACCTGCTGGTTCTCCACCTCCTTACAGTCAAAATGGCCTGAAATTTGGTAAGAATGTAGCTCTGAACAAGGTCTTTCCCATAATTGTAGACCACATGGTTCGATAACTGCGAGCATTTAAAGCAAATAAAAATCTCCATTGACTTAAAGTGGACCGAAGAAGCCTAGGAACCCTTTTTTTGACCTGCTGTTTCTCCACCACCTTACGGTCAAAATGGCCCAAAATTTGGTATGAATGTAGCTCTGAACAAGGTCTTTCCCATAATTGTAGACCACATGGATCGATAACTATGAGCATTTAAAGCAAATTAAAATCTCCATTGACTTAAAGTGGACCGACGGAGCCTAGGAACCGTTTCTTTGACCTGCTGTTTCTCCACCACCTTATGGTCAAAATGGCCCAAAATTTGGTAAGAAGGTAGCTCTGAACAAGCTCTTTCGCATAATTGTAGACCACATGGATCGAAAACTACAAGCATTTAAAGCAAATAAAAATCTCCATTGACTTAAAGTGGACCGAAGGAGCCTAGGAACCCTTTATTTGACCTGCTGTTTCTCCACCACTTTACGGTCAAAATGGCCCGAAATTTGGTGTGAATGTAACTCAGAACAAGCTCTTTCCAGCCATACTGGACCCATAATTGT